>BLKR01003771.1:0-132264 GCA_011170035.1 Teleogryllus occipitalis | reverse complement strand
TGTAAAAATGAGTACTAAAATGCAAATGGAGCAGCGAATTTCTAAGTTGTCTTTTTATTGAACTCAGAAGGTGGAAGGTAGGTTCATCTCAGAACTGGCATTTTAAACGCTACGAGGTCTGATAAGGGAGGAGGATTGAGGAAGGTGACATTTTCTAATTGCCCCAAATAAGAGAATCCTTTTTGAAAACAAGGAGAGAAAAGAAGAAAAAGCAAAAATTAAAGAACGAAAGAAAGAGAGAAAGAGAGAAAGAAGAAAGAAAGAAAGAAAGAAAAAAAGAAAACAACTATCGAAAAAAAGCAAATTTTAGTACAAAGGCTTCACTTTAATTCTATGAAAAATCGTACTAACTCCATAGTTCAGTATGATAAAATTTCATTAATAAATCAATTGACTTATTTAAAACTAATTAGGGAACATTGTACACCAGGTAGGCTAGCCTGGAAAGTGCAGGTGCTGGGGGCACTGGTGCTCAAAGACTACCGGGTACATCTGGTCAGTGAGTTTAAATCCGCATCAGGCATGGAATTTGAGTGTTGTGGCGTAATGGGAACTCGTAGCTCACCATATATTACGCTTAAACCTAAAACTATATCCTTAATTGGTTTCCCTTCCTCGGTATGTTGTGGGAAGCGCGAGTAGGGTCTATACGCGCTGAACTCACGAGCTACGCATTTCCAATTGTGTGCTGAATGGCCGATAGTAAAAGACCTGGTTCTCACTCACTGCGTCCTGTTTATTGCTACGTTAAAGTATCAAAAAAAAAAAATGAATAACTTGTTTCCATTTTAATACGGTGGAGGAATTCAGGCATCTCTTTCGAGAGGGCAGGCAAATTAGTTTGTTCCTGAAGATTTGCCGAATAAGTATAAAATGCAATAAATAAATATATAGAGAAAACTCATTGAGCAAGCCTAACCCAATTATTTATTAATTACTGAATTAATCAGTTTTCTTAGAATTCTATTAAAATGTTATTAAATAAAAATTGAATTTACTTGAATTATTAAATTTAATTTGTTCATGTTATAAGTGAAACATAATTCAATACTCATTAAATATAAATTATTTTACAAAAAATGTATAACTTTAAACTAGTTACTTATGTTATTCTTTCTCATAATTTACGTTCACATGTTTATTAAACGATCGTGTAAAGTGTGTGAACCTCAATCAGTAATCAATCACTGCGAACTTCTTTATCGTGAATAAATATGCATAAATATGCTATGGACGTGGGAAGTCTGCGCCTTCGAAAACTGAAACAAAAATCGAATCATCCTTCTATTCATAAAACACGCGTTATTCAGATGTCTGTCTCTCTGCAAAGATGTATACGATGATCACGACTGTATGCTCAATGTATTTGTTCATGTGGAGCATTAAACGAGATAGAACTGTGTATTTTCAAAGCCTGTGTTTGAGTGTAATATTTTATTGCCATGATGTAAATATCTGAAACTTGTTTACATTATAACGTATGAGAAGGCGTCATTGATTTTAGAACCTGGGAAAAACAGTTGAAATGGTAAAACGATTCAGGCGATCATAATTTTCGATATTTGGTTACGTTTACGATGTGTGCTTATGTTTTCTATCGAACGCATGCAACATGATGTAGCGACGTTCGGAGGCAGTCGGTAAGCAGCCGCCACCCAGGAAGCAAAAGTGCGCGACGCAGCGCTGAAGAGGGTACTTGACTCCCACCAATAAACACAAGTGTTTACGAATTCGCGTAGGACTTAGGGTCTTTTCTGGAATTTCTCTTGATAGAATTAGCGATGACCTACAGCGTTTTAACTGAGCCTAATCCTCTCAAAAAATCATATACTTGAAACAAAATTTGATTTGTTTTTGAATTGGAACTCTTTCGTTTAAATATTCGATCCATCCTTACGGAACTTGTTTTTCATTCTGGAGGGTAAACATGCGAAATCACTGTGATACGAGGCATCCCAAAAGTTTTATTTGTATTTAGTTAATTCATGAGCGAGACCCTAAGCAACCTTTGCTCAGCTGAAATCGTGTGCCATTTTGTTATTGCGGTGGATCATTTGCCTTTTGCAAGTATTTAACAAAGCTGGCACACTGTTGAAGTATTTCATGAATTTCACATAAATTGCGTTATAGTGATAATTCAATTTCTACAACATTTTGTACGATGCTTTCCAGAAAAATGATATTATTTGATGCTAAATGAGATCAATAAATGAGAGAGAAAAATGTGGCATAAATATGATGAGGCGGTTTAGTAAATGAAGTGATGTGTTTATCTATTCCAGAGTTCATAGTATCTTAGAATTTGTATTTTAATTGCAGTTCCAACATGTCATGAATATGTCTGCTCATCAGGTTAATGAATATTTACTGAATTATAGTATTTACAAGTTAAGAGTGTGGAGCAAGGAATAACCGCAGAAATAGAGACATGTTAGTGTTGATTGTGATTGTGATGATGGTAGACACCGCTGCCAAAGACACATCTTTTCTACAGAAAGAAATTCTGGCCAAAGTTCGCGATGTAAATGCTATCAATTTGCAGGTATGATTGTGTATCAATCTTTTTAGTTTATAGAATAAGACATATTTAGCTTTAATATGCATATATTATTAGTAGATTAATATACAATTTATTAAAATCACATAAATAAAGCATTAAGAAAATGATAGATAATTTAATAAAATAATAAAATAAATTAAGTATTATCTCTCAATAAGGTTTTTTGTTATTTAACTTACAAATTTGTAAATATTTCAAGGTTGCTTCCGTATTTTCTTAGCGGGCTCGTGGTATCAAAACAGTTACATTGTAACGGCCTGAGAAGTCTGTGTATGAGTTGCGATTGGTAATTTTGGAATTACATTGAAGGTTTCTAAGTAAGATTTTACTTTCTCATATACGTAGTATAGAACAAGTAATGTAAAACTGCAAAAAATGCAATAATTTCACGGAAATACACGTTTTGGAGGTTTCAGATGCCGAAAACATGTTTTGTGTAACGCCTGTCCCTCTGACCACATTTACGTCAAAACGAGGCCTTCTGATCGAATTGCATTAAGGGCATCGTAGCCCCGATAGAGGCCGGGGCAATTCAGGTAGCCACTTCCACGCCTCTCTCATAACACGTTTTCTACCCCTCTGCCCTACCCCTCTCCTTTCTCTCATCTCGCCCTCTCTCTCTTTCCCATTTCCCCTCCCTTCCACTTCCTCTCTCTTTCCGCCATCTCCCCTTCCACTCTCTGCTTCACATTCCATTTCCTTCCCCTCTCCCTTTCCCACCTTTTTCTCTCTTCCTTTTCCCTCTCTTTCTCCTCTCCCTTTCTTCTCTTTTCCCCTCTCTCCCCTATCTCTCCTCCCCATCCCATCTCCCGTCCCCCTCTCCCTTTTGCTTTCCTCTTTCCCTCTCCCGTTTCCCTCTTCCCTCCTCTTCTCATATTCCTTTCCTTTCTTTCCCCTCCTCTTCTCTTCTCTCCATCCCCTCTCTCTTTCCCCTTTCCTCTCCCCTCCTCCTCTCTCCTTTCCTTCTCCTCTTCCCATCTCTTTTTCCCTTATCAATTTTCCCGCTTCCCTCTCCTTTCCTTCACCCCAACTCCTCTCCCCTTTCCCTATCCCTTCCCTCTCCCCTTCACCTCAATCTCTCACTGCAACTCGTTTGGGGGTCTGTGAGTGTCGATTGTTTGACAGCTTTGCAAAGATCTACATATCTCGAAGTAAAGGTGGTGGTTTCGGCGAATCCTACTGTGTTCGAGGACACAATGAAAGCCGGTTTTACTGATGGCGAATTTTCTACTCACAGTTTATTTTAAAGTCTTCAGTTTGGAGACTGTGGATAGTGGGTTCAGAGGTGGCGTCCCATTGCACGTGCGAATGCTTCTCTCCCTTCCCGCGTGCGGCGTGGCAAGGGTTCCGGCGCTGAGCGGGGGCGACGGGTGAACGCCCTCGGCCGCAGCGCAGGCCAAGGGGCGGGCCGGGCCGCAGCGGCGTTGAGGGCGCTCCGTTGAAACCACCTCGCGTGTATTTTGGCTTCATGCACACTTCGAGAGCGGTCGTATGGAAACGTCTAGTCTGTCCATGCGTCGTCATCATCTGTATCCGTCGCTTCATCTGTAACTCCGGCACAGACTGTTCTCTCTGTACCCGGACCCTTTGCGGACTCGGTGGTATAACGATCAGCGAACCGGACTGTTGTACCCGTGTGTGCGGGTTCAAACCCGATCGAAGCCGTGGATTTTTAAGGGCGAAAAAAATCCTTCGTACGCCTTCCTTCGGAGGGGAAATACAGCCGGTTGTCCCATGTAGTAGATTTACTGTATGTAAAATATCCTCAAGCTTTAAAGAAGCCTCTGAGCAAAATTGAGATCCGCCTGTTTCGTCGCCCAAGATAATACCTCCTTTCTCCGCTAGGTAGTGAAAGGAGTGTAGCGAAATTTGTGTGGTCAGACGGAAGAGCGGGCCTGATGGCCCGAGTCTCGCCACGTAAAATAAGGCATTAACTAACTAACTAACCTTGCGTACGTGTTCTTTTATGGCGGTCGCTCTGTCTTGTAGGGAAAATTTTGATTTTTCGTCAGTCCGAAATTTGATTGGTCAGTCCAAGTCACATGGTGAGTGGATCCCCGAATTTTGTGAAGTGTCGATCTACCTAGGACAGCCTCAGAATTCTCAAAGTTTCTGGACGCGTTTCTTTGTCACGTCACGAGGGAACGAGTGGCCGAGCGCCTGGGATCCCTTCTTTCTAAGAGCAGCGCCGCGGCCGCTTCGGCAATCCGGAACGCGTCGCTGCGTCTTCTTACGCAAAGTCATGCAGTGTCCCGTAGAGACCTGTCGCATCATGGAGACGTATCTTATTGAATGTGACTCACTGTGTAGATTCAACGTTCCCAAGCACATTATCTGCCAGGATTGCAGCACAAAGGTCAATCTTCCTCCCAACGTGGGTTTGAGAATACTTTGTCACAGTGAGCAGTTTTCTACGCAATAGGTAGCTGGAATGATAATTTGTATAACTTGCTCGAAACTTATAAAAAATACGAAAAAGCCTGAGCCATGTTTTAACACCACTAGTTTCATATCATTTTACGAAGTTTCTAGATACCTAACTAAATTTCGAGTAAAAACTACACCCAGTAAAACTGATTTTTTAAAATAAGTTTAATTTTTGTATTAAATCTTAAAGTTGTAGAATATTTGCGAGTGAAATTTTTTACATGTATAATACAATCATTTTTATACTATTTAAAAAAAATCATTTGAGGTTCTGAACCTTGTGTATTTAAGCTTGGAAAACCATTTGTCCATGTTCCAATATTTGGCAAAATACATTAATAAAATTCCAACTACATTAATAAAATTCACAATTACAATTCAATACTAATATTTGCACAATATTATCAGACTAATCATAAGTTCCAGCCTCACAATCGCCTCCTATATTATTTCAGTAGTGTACATACCTTTTGCAGCTCTCACCCGCAACCAATCTTTATGAATGAGGTCTCTAAAGAAAGAGAATTGCACAAAGACGTGAAAATATTCTACACCAATGAATTACAAGGGTGTACCTCTCTGCTCGGGAATAACGTTAAATAAGAGTAGTTTATACTGACAAGGGTGTTCTGTATTTTTATCAATTATAAGGAGACGTATTGAATAAGTGACGGATGATAAGAAGGTCTTGAAGAAAAAGATATACTGAAGGCTTAATATGGAAATGGAAAAATAGGGAAGAGGGTGGGGTTTAACATACGAGAGTTCTCGCACGGGTATGCTAGTCATTTAAATAATGCCCCAGCATATGGTGAAAAAATATTTTTGTCTCCCCAATTGCTTACGTGTATACGCTTCAATATCTTTCGAGAAACTGATTTCTTGCGTCCTCCTACAATATCACGGCTTTCAATGCCCTCTCCACACCTTTTGCACGTAATGTGTTCGGGACAGGGTCTCCCCATCTGTCTCGTACACCGCTTTGACATCAAGCATGGAATACTACACTTTGCTTACTGGTTGCCCTAACAACGTACGTTCTTTGATTTCCGAGCTTGTGTACAATTCCATTATAACACTCTGGATAACGATTTTAGAATTCAAATTAAACCTGAAGTTCTTGGCTTGTCACACAATAGAGGAAGTACAAACTGACATGTTCAGCACATCCAGTCCTATATTTGCCTTTGGTCTCGTAGAAGATTCGAAGTATTGAATATATCGGGAAAAATGAATTTTTTGATTGTTGTTGTTTACCATAAGAATCTGATATGAGTATTTTAGATATCTAAGATATGGATTCAAGCAAACGATGATCTGCACAACCGAACCAGCCGATTTATATTATCTTAGTACTTTGTAAAAAGGATCATCTCAGAGTGACTTTTTCACACCAATTTCTATTTATAATGTACTATTTTCGAAATATTTTGTACATGAGCAAACTGCAGATTAATATAGTGTAGAAAACAATGCCGTATCCTTAGATCAAGAATGGTGCTTTTACATCTCGGATGCAATATATATAAAGAGAGAGACTTTGAGAAGAGTAAGAGAGAGACCCTGTTTGTTCATATTTGTAAATTACAATTAACAATTATAATAAATGGTATAGCCTCTAGGATAGCTCACGACCCGCGAACTAGCTTCCTAAGTTGTGGTCCCGGGTTCGATTCCGAGTTCTTGCCAAAGTAGAGATTTCCTTAAAAAATGGGCTCGGTTTCTGTAGCTATGTAAGGAAGAACAGCTCAGGCAGGGGGAGTTTGTTAGTTACGATTAAGGGAATACGTCATATTTCCCGCATGTCTCCCCCCCAGCGTGGGAACTAACTATGCCGAGGCATGGGGAACACGGTTAGCTAGCCGGGAAAGATGGACATTCGATCCAAATGATCAAATACACATGTATGTATTTGGCGTTTTGGGTCGGTAGTGCGACTTCGCCGGCCAGCTACCGGTGTCCCCCATACCTGAGCCTAGTAAAATTCCTATGCTTGGGGGTAAGAGCGACACGATGCGAACATGACCTATTCTCTTCACCGTCACTAGCAAGATCCGTCTGCTTGAGCTTTTCTTCGTCACACAGCTACAGAGACTGGGACGAATTTTTAAAGGAAAGCTATGACTATATTTTTGCCTCGACCTGGGATCGAATCCGGGGACCACAGCGCGGGAAGTTAGAACGCTACCCATGTGCCATCCCAGAGGTTATATGATCGAATACGTACATACATAAATAATATCATTCGTGGGATTCTATAGTGGCCCAATTGAAATGCATCATTCTTGCATTCACACTTCTGGCATTTGTTGGTGGAACACTATACGTATTATAAGATATGCTGCTGTTGCTGCTGGAAGGTAGACCAATTAGGAATTCTAGAGAGTGCATTAACTGACAATTGGTACTTCTAGATTTGTGCCACTATTACCACCCAGGAGCTACACGTTATTCACTCCGTGTATAGCTGAATTTGGAGTCATTTCCTGGCGTGTTGTGTGCGCAGGCCGAGGCGGCGTGGCGCGCGCTGCGCCTGGCTGCGGGCGGCTGCGGCGCGCGGCGTCCGTGGGGGTGGCGCTGGCGCAGGCGCAGGCGGGCGGCGCGGGCGGCGTGGGCAACACCTCCGCGGAGGGGCGGCTGGGCGAGTGGGCGTGGTCGCTGGCGCGCGCCGCGCAGCGCGGCGCCGCCGTCGCGCTGTGGGTGGAGGGCGCGGCGCGGTGCCCGCGCAGACGCCGCCGCCCGCCGCCGCTTCCTCGCGCACGCCCTGGGGCCCTCGCAGGTGCGCCGACTTCGCTCCGCCGCTTGAGAACGAAACCGAATTTCACCTTTTCTTGGACCGGGAGCGGTAGCTCAGTGCATCAACTGGTGTCACTGCAGCGCCTCTGACCGGGAGGTCTTAGGTTCGAGTCCTGACGGCGGCAGGATTTTCGACACTAGCTTCAGAGCTTGGTCGAATTCAGTCGCTGTCTGGGGGAGAATGCTAGTGACCGGCTGCTCTGATCGGTAGTTTTCTGTAGTTTATCCGGTCACCACCATGCGAATGCCGGAGCAGTACCCTACCAAACGGGCCACGGACCGCGCGCGATCTGTCCTTCCTCTTCCTTGTCCTATCCTCTCCCCTTACACACACACTTACACTAACATGCACTACACTACCACATATTCCGGGAGACGGGTCGGGAGCTTAGAGCTTGTCCCGGCTGGGGCGGTGCCATGCTGATGGGAGAGTCCTGGTTAGGGGGAAAACCCCGCTAGCCGGCGGTAGGTCGGCGTCGGATCTCGCTAACCAGCGGTGGAAGATCACCGGCATCTTCTGATGAAAAAACATGCACTACACTTACGGGTCTAATGACCTAAGCTGTTGACGCGCCCGGAATCACTAATCAACCAGCCAACATTTTCTTGGATCTAAAACATTGATAGAGTGATTGATGGATCAGTGAGACAGTGTCAGTGGTGTCGACAGCTAAGGTCAGTAGTCCCGTAAGTGTAGGGCATGCTCTTATCGCTGGAGGTGGCGGTGATCTTTGCCCGATGAATGGCGAGATCCGACACCGACCTACGCCCGCTAGCTGGTTTCCCTAAGCAGGTATCTCCCCTAAGCAGGTTTCCCTAAGCAGGTAAGCAGTGGACTGTAGAAACAAACATTCTATAGATAAACAGCAGATGCTTATGAATTTTCCTGAACTTCTGGGTTTCAAAGGGAAGCTTAGACACCTCTCACCGCCCCAGCCGGGACAAGCTCTAACCTCCTGACTGGTCTCTCGGCATGTGTGTTGGTGTAGTGCTTGTAAAAGTGTGTGTAACTAAGGAATGAGGATAGGAAAAGGAAGGGGAAAGGAAGATCGCGCGCGGTCCGTGACCCATTGTTAGGGTAATGTTCCGGAATTTGCCTGATATTGATGAGAGAAACCACGGAAAACAGAAACCATGGATCAGAGCAGCCACCTACCAGAAGTTTCGCCCAGAAGCGGCTGAATTCGACCTAGCTATGTAATGTGCAATATCCTTCCACCGTCGGGACTCGAACCCTAAGACCTGCCGGTCAGAGGCACTGCAGTGACATCAACTGATGTACTGAGCCACTTAAGCCTATGACATGGCTACGAAGTGAGAATAACTTTAGCCTAACTTCTTTCAAGTTACATACAATATTGTTTGCCTTTGATTCCTTCAGTCTCTTTACGAATTTCAAAGTATGGAAAGCTGTTCGAATGCGGGGCAGTTCTAGTTTGCATTTTTTAGGTCCGTTCAGTTTTTGACACAACTGTAGTTTGTTTCTATTTACATAATTTGGTATTTGTCTTGGTATCGAGCTCTGTTGAACACTTTCACTTATCTACAATATTTTAAGAACTTAATAGTTGGAGTTTAAGTTTGTTGTTTTAATTAGAAGTTACTTTCAAAAACTGAGTGGACTGTAGAAACAAACATTCTATAGATAAACAGCAGATGCTTATGAATTTTCCTGAACTTCTGGGTTTCAAAGGGAAGCTTAGACACCTCTCACGTGACGGAGGCTGGCTAGTTTTCTTTTAGTTTCTGCGCGCATTGGGAAGCAGTAATAGAGTTGCCACATGTGTAAAGTGCATGTGCGTGTGAGTGCAGGGGGTGGTGGTGGCGGCGGCGTCGGAGGCGGCGCTGCAGCGCGTGGTGGACGCGGAGGCGGAGGCGCCCGGCGCCTGCGGTGGCTTCAACCCGCGCGCGCCCTTCCTCGCGGCGTTGCTGCCCGGTGAGCCACGCGCCCCCGTCGGCCTTCATGCACTAAAAATATCGAAATAACGCTTTTAAGAAATACGCACTTTAATGTGCATTAAAAATAAACAATTTTATGTATAAATATGTTTTGATAAAGGAGAAATATGTCTTGAAGAGGAGAATGAAGAAATATGTCCTGATTCAGGAGAAGCATGCTTGAAATGAAAAGATATTTTTTGATGCAAATAGAATACAATCTACCTTATTTCGCGGGAGAAATAATTGAAGTAAATATTCACTTTAGTGAAATACATTGTATGTCTTGTTGCTTTTCTTCTGTCTGGTTTAAACAATGTTATGTCGAGAAATATTCTACATTTGCACAAGTATTTTATCATCTATAGAAAAGAAAAACAATGAAATCTGTGACAAGCTCTTTCAAGTCAATGAAGGCTCACTAATAAATATGTTATATGGAAAATGAAACATTTTAGAGATAAGTCTTCATTTTAAAGAAATATGCAAAATATGCATCTATACGCCGCGCGAATATCCCCCAACAGGACAAATCGATGAAATTTGCAAAAATATACCTTATTGATTAATTTACAAAGCATATAATTCTAACCAAATGTCAAGAAATTTCACTTAGCACTTCTCGTTCCTTGAAGCAATGGACAAAAATGTGCAAAATAATAGAAATTCGATCCCTACTTAGAACTTAAGTAAATAATTTAGACTGTTCCAGACGAAGTGAGTGGTATAAGAATGGTCCAGACCAGTGCTGTTTTGCTGGCGAGGTGTTGTTGGCAATGTACCCGACATTCTAGTCCTAACGTCTATTTTTTCATCTGTTGGAAACTCACTTTAATTATTGGATCTAAAGTGGTACAGAGTCCCCACTGCTATAAGTCTCAATCAAAAATACGGCGACGTACGCAGTGGCAGAGAGCCCAATGTTTTGATCAATATAACAAATAACTTGGCATTCAAGGGTATTACAAACCTCTCAATTTAACAATGTTAAATTAAATGATGATTCCTTACACATACGTGTGAGATGTGCGAGTGAACTTTGGACTTCAAGGCTGGAGGTTGCCTGAAACTGTATGTAGTTGGCTGGCCGGGAGGCGTCCGCGTTGAAGGCTCAGACGCCAACGTTTCAGCCGTTATGCTGGAGTCTTCCTCATGCATGCTTCTCCGTGTGGTCTACAACACCACAACTACTTCTCTTTCAGGGGGACACGTCCCCGGGGGGGGGGCACCTTGGCCTCTTTGGGCTCTAATCCGCACACCCCGCCGACGCATTAATGCCGACAGGCTGATGGCTGGATCCATTCCGAACCCAGTTTACCTTCACCCCAACTTCCACAACAATGCCTGGGTAGGAGCCGCCCTGCTATCTCAGAGCTCCTAGCTATCCAGGCTAGTACCGGAGTCTCGACAATGCGCCACTCGCATGTGCCGGGAACAAGTTCCCTCCTCTTTGCCCAGAGTATCGGGCCACTGCCACGACGAAGCCAAGAGCCCAACTGGGAGCCCCCTGGACTAAGGCCCAGGCGGTTCGGAGCCCCCATCCCGTCTCCCCAATGCTAACCGCCAGCTTACGACGTGGGTAATGCCGGTACCGGAGAAACTTGACGGGGGTGACTAGTTTCCGTCTGGACTTTAAAGTGGAATCCAGAGTACTCCGAAAAGCATCCTTCACCCAATCCTGCTCCAAGGTCGACGCGCCGTAGGCCCAACTGGTGGGTGACCGGTTGCCCGGCCACCAGGAGCTTAGCATCGCCTGCTCACTGCCTGAGCCTTGAGGCTAACGACGTGAGCGGCGCCGCGAGTCTCAGGGTCCGGGTGATCGTCTGGGACACTCCACCAGAGACCACGACAACCTACGCCATCGTGACCCCCCCTGCGAGAGCCTTCCTCAGGGCGAAAATCATTTCGTAGCTTGACAGCCGAAACGTTGGCACCTGTGCCTAGGACGCGGCGTCTGCGGGCCAGCCAAGGACCGCCTCCAGCCGCAAAAGCCTCCGCTCTCCTTTGGCTGAAGCAGCGCGGTGTGCGGTGTGCGGTGCGCAGGGGTGGGCAAGGGCCGCGCGCGGGAGCTGCTGCGCCGCCTGTGGGAGGAGCGGCGCCTGCTGCGCGCGGTCGTCATCGACGCCGCCACGTCCACTGCCCAGGCCCCCGCGCCCGCGCCCGCGCTGTTCGCGCTGCAGGCGCCGGGGGGCCGCGTCGTGCGCTGGGCGGGGGCGGGGCCGCGCGCGAGGGCGAGGGCGGGGTCGCTGGGCCGCCCCCTGCGCGACATGCGCGGCGCCCCCTGGCGCATCTCCTTCTTCTTCAACCCCATCTACTCGGAGCTAGACGAAGACGGCAAGTTCGTGGTAAGGCACCTCACTCGCACTACCACGACCCAAACACTCAACGTTCCTTTTTCTTAATTATTTTTTTATTTTTTATTTTTATTTTTATGGCTCATGCGCAGCGTACTAGCTTGCCGTGCTGTGATTCCCGGGTTCGATTACCGGTCGATGCAAACATATAGTTGTACCTTTCCTTGAAAATCATCCCAGTTTCTGTAGCTCGTGGTAAGTTCGTGGTAAGGCACCTCACTAGCAACAACTACCACGACCAAAACACTCAAACGTTCCTTTTTCTTACTTCTTTTTTTATTTTTTATTTTTATGCCTCTGGGATGGCTCATGCGCAGCGTACTAGCTTCCCGTGCTGTGGTTCCCGGGTTCGATTCCCGGTCGAGGCAAAAATATAGTTGTAGCTTTCCTTGAAAATCGTCCCAGTTTCTGTAGCTCGTGGTAAGGCACCTCACTAGCAGCAACTACCACGAACAAAACACTCAAACGTTCCTTTTTCTTATTTTTTTTATTTTTACGCCTTTGGGATGGCTTATGGGCAGCGTACTAGCTTCCCTGCTGTGAGCCTCGGGTTCGATTCCAGGACGAGGCAAAAATAGAGTTGTAGCTTTCCTTGAAAATCGTCCCAGTTTCTGAAGCTGTGTGATGAAGAAAAGCTCAAGCAGGCGGATCTTGCTAGTGACGGTGAAGAGAATACGTCATGTTTGAATGACGCCCTTATGAGAATATGAGAATACTCGTGTCGCCCTTAGCCCCAAACATGGGAATTTAAATAGGCCCAGGCAAAGGGGGACACCGGTAGCTGGCCGGCGAAGTCGGACTACCGACCCAAAACGCCAAATACTTACATTTTTATTTTTTTAAAGAAAAGGCAGAATATACAAGAATCAATAGAGGCTAGTGACGCGACCTGAGTGGTCGAGGCTGCTAAAGGATGTGCCGACTCAGCGCCTCGGTGGGAAGGGTCGCGGGTTCGAGTTCCGCCGTGGACATGGTTGTTTCTTCTTTGCCTTTTCATGTGTGTGCGGAAGGCCTTGTGAGTCTGCTGACCCCCGATCGAGGAGCCTGCAAGTGTGTCAGTGTCTAGTGTAAAGGTGTGTATTGACCTGGATGGCCGAGGTGGCTAGTGCATAGCGGCTTAGCACCTCGGTCGGAAGAGGCGGGGTTCGCGTCCCCCGAGGGCATGGTTGTTTGCCCCTTGTCTTTTATGTGTGTGTGCTGTCGCGGAAGGCCTTGTGAGTCTGCTGACCAGAGATCGAGGAGCCCGCAATTGTGTCTAGTGTAAAAAGCTTAATATGTGTTCCCATGAGGGACATAGTACCCGGCGCGGATAGCCGAAATCGGCATCTCTTGAGAGCTGGAGAAATGCCCCGCAAGGGAAAAAAAGTAGAGGCTAGTGACGCTGCCCTTGTGACAATTCCACACTTCGTAAACAATTTTTTAAAAGTGAAAGTAGCTTCAAACTGGATGAACTTTGCACCGCCTCAATTCAACTCTGAGTTACATCATTATCTATCCAATATAGTGGGAGTTCTGTTTTGTAAAAAAAAGCACTTTAAGTAAAGGTCATGTACAATTTTGTAAATAAACGAGTAGTTTTTACGAAATTTCTGGTCGAAAATTAAAAAAAAAGATTGTTTCAAAAACTGATTCATTTTTTTTTCTATTTAATATTTTTTCATGTATAAATCAAGGGACACTTAAAAGAATGATGTAGGTTATTTTCGCTGATCTCTCTAAATTTTCCAAAATTGCGTTTGGGGATTGCCTCATGTTCTGTACAATCCACAAAACAGAGGCCCGCTAATGTTTAATGAACGGATTGTTCGAAATATCTCTGGTATAGAAAAGTTTCTGGTGCCAGCTTAGCTGAAGCCAGTGCAAGCTTCTGCTGCTGTTAAATCCCGTAGAAAATAATACAGTGTTGCAACGAAGTATGGGAGTATCTTAGAATCAAAGTTTGTGGGGGCAAAACAATCCATTCACCCTATTAAATATGAAGAAAAAGTTTCCAAGTTCCAAGTTTTCATGTCCGTATTCCAAGTTCTAATGTCGTGTGTTTTCAAGTTCCATGTCCGTATGCCATTTTATTATTATTATTATTATTATTATTATTATTATTATTATTATTATTATTATTATTATTATTATTATTATTATTATTATTATAAATCTTCTTCTTCTTTTTATTATTATTACGTATTCTCAAAAATGCAAATTCACCCCCCACATATACACCCTCACCGCAGAAAATTATTTCACACAGAGGGCGAACTCATTCAGTCGCTGGCATTCCAACGCTCTACATTTCGAAAGCAATTTTTTTTAAAAATTTAAGTAGTATATGACTTAGTGTAGGGATCACAGAATTTTGAAAATGTGCACACAATTCATTTTTCCCAATAGCACGTCGTACGCAGTTTGAACTGTTTTTTGACGTTAAATAAATAAATAAAGTAAGTTACCTCCCGCGATGTGACGAGCGAATCTGGGGACATCCCACGGGACGTGAGAAAAACAATCACTTTAGTCGAATTATCAACGCCCACAGGTCGAATCGCTGTCCCCTAGGAAGCTGTTTCCGAAACGGCGCTGTTCTCGCTTGCAACATTGCATCAACAGTAAGTGGGATGGACAAGAGGGCATCTTTTGAATTATTATTCATTCTGAAAATAGTTCCACGATTCTCTTTATTTAAAATTTTTCAATAATAATTAAACACTTTTAAAACTTTCAGCATTTTATCTTAACGCGTAAACATTTTTTAACCTTCATAGTTTTACCGCAATATTAGTAGAATGATTTGAGGGTGCTCTGTAGTCGATTACGCATCTCTTTCACCACATCTTCTCCCACTACCGACGCCTTGTCGCTTATTTGATTGCGAAGTGTTATTCAGTTTCTTTAAAAAGAAGGGAATAGTGTGACAGAAAATTATCAAAACATAAGCCGAGTGTGCGGTGTAATGTTTCAAACAAAAGAAGAGGAACGGTGGCTTTTGGAAATGTCCTAATTCATGACAACACTCAGCCTCACGGTATTGCTATAACTTGATACCTTCTGGGGTAGATGGGACGTACCCAATCTTCCGATGTATTAGCCCCTATTAGTGACGAATTAAATTTCTAAATGATTTTCTTCTCTTTCTTGAATTGAAGAACTGGCTAGGAGATCAACCAAAGCAATATTCATGCAAAGCTCACATCACTGGCGGCAACATTCTCGAAGAAGGAGAAAAGCTCATCCACAAGTAACACAAATGCCTGAATATTTTCGGCAATTGTGTAGAAAAATAAACGTGTTAGTACCTAACGTTTGGTAATAAATTACTTATTTTCTTTACTTTTGAATTTTTGTTATTGCCCATTGAAAGTTGAAAAAAAAGACTCTCGTACATTTTACATAATTCCGAGCTTTCAGTGAAGCTCGAAATATTTGTGTGTGGGGGAGAGTAACTGGCGCGCATTGCACGTCGTAAGCAACGGTACGCTCCAAGTGCTGTCGGTGGTGATGTGGCTGGTGCGTGCGGCAGGGCGTGGACGGGCTGGTGCTGGGGGAGCTGGTGCGCGGTCTCAACTGCACGCCGCGCCAGTTCGCGCCGGCCGACGGCACGTGGTTCGGCTACGCGCTGCCCAACGGCACGCTGCTGGGCTCCACCGGCGACCTGGTGTACTGGCGCGCAGACATCAACCCCAACGGCCGCTTCCTCAAGGACTACCGCACCGACAAGATCACCTTCGCGCTGCCGCCCATCAGCGAGGTGCGCCCCACGCACGCTAGCGCACCACTCACAACGAGTGTTATTATGCCCTAGGGTGGCTCGTGGCCAGCGCCCCCTTTTTGCTCTGGAGGGTGGCTTATGGCCAGCGCCCCCTTTTTGACCTACGGTAGCTCATGGCCAGCGCAGCCATTTTGCACTAGGGTTGCTCGTGGCAAGCGCCTACTTTTTGGCCTATGGTGGCTTATGGCCCGCGCCTTCTTTTTGCCCTAGGGTGGTTCAAAGGCCAGTACACCCTTTTTGCCCTAGGGTGGTTCATGACCAGCGCACTCTTTTTGCCCCAGGGTGGCTCATGGCCAGCGCATCCTTATTGCCTATGGGTGTCTCTTGGCCAGCGCGCCCTTTTTGCTCTGGAGGGTGGCTTATGGCAAGCGCCCCCGTTTTGCCCTAGGATTGCTGATGGCCAGCGCACTGGCTTCTCGTGATGCAAACGTGGGTTTGACTGACGGTTAGGGCAAAAATATAATTGTAGCTTTCCTTTTGAAATCGTCTCAGTTTCTGTAGTTGTTTGTTGAAGAAAATCTAAGGCAGGCGGAAGTTTTTGGTCACATTGTAGGGAATGCGTTCTATTCTACCCGTGTTAATTTGGTTGTACGAGTACATTTGTCCCATTATCTCAGAAGCTATTAAACCCATAGCTTTAAAATTTTAGAAGCAGCTTGGTTGAAATATTTTAAGTGTTTACAATCACATTTACAGCTTTGGAATAGTTTCTGTAATTTACAAAACATTAAAGTCAAATTTCAAATTTTCACATTATTTTTTCTGTACTTTTAAACTAAAATTCTGAAATATAAACGTGTTCTCAGTTTAGTGGTATATATTTTTTATTACTTAATTGACCTAAAAAAATTGAAAATTATTACTTGGATACATTCAAAGAAAATAGGACAATTGTGTTCAAATATGTAGTTTTTCAGAAATCAGTGCCAAAGTTACCTTATTTAAAGGACTATAAGACGAACCTTAATTTTTAAGCATTTAAAAAATAATATTTTTATTATTAGATTGCAAAGCCAGATTTAAAAAATAGTTTATAAAATACCGAACTGATCTTAAAAATCCCTGCCTGAAAATCGTCATCGAAACTAGTTACTAACAAAAATATTGTGCTGTTACCGATAACACAAATCACTTTCAATTCAAGTTCACTGGCACTACTGACTGCAATGGCGCTTCGTAGTATAGACATAGTTTTGGGTTTGTGATATCGGGGCGGGAAGGGAACAGTATTCGCAAGCTTGTCAATCCCCGCAACTCATTTTCGTCGCATCGGTGCACTGCTGCTGCCAGTTGAATCCAATGTTGCCAAATAGAGATAGAATTCCCGCGGCATCGATTACATGGTCATTGTTATGACTGGCGGGAATTTAAAATCAAACACTGGGAACTTATACTAGCTCCGAGTATAAGACAATTTTTCGAAGAAAAAAAGGGCGTCTTATAGTCCGCAAAATACGACAATCCTTCTACGATACTAGACACCTCGTCATGTTACCAAGTAAAGAAAAGACGTTTTCCGCGCAAATAGATGCCTTACGCAGAGAGTACCTAAGCTGTTGTAGTGTGTGGGTGCCTGCGTGGGTTGGCAGGACTGCCTGGTGGTGGTGGTGCGTCGCGCGGGGCGCGTGCCGGCCTGGATGGTGCTCTTCCTGTGCTTCCCGGGCGAGCTGTGGGGCGCGCTGGGCGCAGCGCTGGCGGCGGCGGCGCTGGCGTGGGCGGTCGTGAGCGCGCTGGCGGCCCCGCCCCCGCCCACGCCCACGCCACGCCCCTTCTCCCTGCTCGACGCCGCGCGCGCCTTCTCCCAGGTGCGTCGCACTTCGAACAAACAACTAAATTGGGCACTGGTGCATTCGGAGGGCGGCGTCCACACTTAATTATCCTTGCGGTGGCAAAAATCAATGTGATTTCAACATTAGGCTAATTTAATTTTTGAAAAATTCTATAAAAAGCAAACGTCTATAACGGTTTTTAAAGAGCTGCGTTTGAAGTAAATCAGCTGTTACGGTGTCATCCTATCGGAAGGCTGAACGCGCCACCATTATGACGTCACTGTAGTGACGTATAAAGTCCTGATTGGATGGCAAAGTAACAGGTGATCAAATGTCAGACACAGCAAACTAAAAACAGCAGATTAACACTGTGTATACTAATTTAATCAGTATGCGCAGTGAGAGAATGTACGCCATAACACAAATAATTGCATTTTCAGTCAAAATCCAATCTTTTTCATTTTTAAAATTAATTTTTCCTCTCGCGTTCCTAGGTATCTAAAGGAAGCATTGACCGCTCACATATGGCCGGCGACTGTGAAGTTTTTCTAGTTTTCGTAGCAATACATTGTTCGTCGGTTGCAATAGTTGCCCAACTCAAAAAACAGCTGATGAGATAAGTTTGAAGTTTCATCTTGTATTGAAATGTATCATTCTTACATTCACACTCCTGCCATTTATTTTTGGAATACTGTACCGTAAGATATGCTGCTGTTGCTGCTGGAAGGTACACTAATCTGCAATTCTGCAGACTGCATTAACTCAAAATCCGTATTTTTTGAGTTGCGCCAGTGTAGCAGCTCACATGTGTTATACAGGATGAGTCACGTAACTTTAGCACCTCCTTCCGTTTTTGAACGGCTGAAGGTATTGCAATGCAGTTTTCACGGATGTGCATGAGGAAATGGAGCTAATTGATACATGTATTCATTTCTATTTTATCACTTGTATTTTACGAGATATTGCGGTAAATTTGTTTTTTCGAATGGAATAATATAAATTTTTTTAATCTATCATGACGAGCGTAAAAAGGCGAATCAATTGTTGGAAGTTAGATAAGCATTTTTTCAGTAATTTTGATTTTTTTGTCGGTCCACTCCACGAGTTTAACGGATATTTTGAATGAAATAGTCCACCACACAAGGTCACGCAGCTCTCCCCTGCTAACGCGCGTTTGGGCAAGGAAAGCTGAGCACAAAAACAATCAAAATTACTAAAAAAAATGTTTATTTATAACAATATGTATATCACTGGATTCATCCTTTTACGATCGTCATAATAGACGTAAAAATGCGAATAGTTTCATTTAAAAAACAACGTTACCTCAATATCTCGTAAAATAAAAGTGGTGAATTACAAGTGGCACTACATGAGGTGATAAAGTTACGTGACTCACTTGTATATTTTTAAGTCGGCAGTGTTCCCTGAAGAGAAAGGGTGTAGTTTTTTTTTAAATTTATTTTCTTTTGGATAGACCAATACAAAGATCAGTGTTAATACACTCTACATTTGTTACAGTTGCTTATATCTACTTACAATAATCTTACAAACAATTTTAAAATAACTTACATTACTACTAGGGTGGTAAAGGTATCTTTGTACAATATCTCTACTTTGGATCGAGATCTGAAAATTTATTTAGGAATGTATGGAAAGGAAATTTATTTTTAATGCGGGTTCTGTGAGTTGGGTTTTGGCAGAGTCTTAGCGGGGTTAGTTTGGGTATATTTGGTATGTTTTGGAAGAAGTGGGTGGATAAAAAAAATAATGTGATTGGTGATCGGTTCTATCTGGAATTCTTTATGGAATTGTGCATTGGAGACGTACCATGAGGCATTTGTGATGGTGCGCAGAAACTGATTTTGGATTACTTGTAGTTTTTTAGTGTTTGATTTAGCTGCGCTGATCCAAACTGGGCATGCATATAATAATAGTGGTCGTATGATAATTTTGTATAGAAATAAGGCAGTAAGATAATTTAGCTGATCTATTTATTATTGGTTTTAGTTTTATTATTGGTTTGAGCATCACAAGGAAAGTAACATTAATTTTAACAGTGATAATTAATGTATTATTTACCATTGGATTGTATAATTCTAAACAATATGTAACAAGTATTGTATCGCAACTTCTGGGTCAATGACTCCCATCTCGATCAGGTTTTTCGTCCAGTTTCCCTGATCCATTGAGCAAATGCTGAGATGGCCCCTTGTTTTTCTTCTGGACATAAATGTAACTTCATTATCTGTGCACGTCCTCTAGAATTCAGTGGGAAATATAGTTATTCAAACAATTCTTTCCATGTTGTCGCGGCAGGAAGTATTATTCCGAAGGAGAACATGGATAAGAGTCCAAAATTTATTGCTTATTTGCCCTTGAAAATAGATTTTTATTACATGGGATCTTGCTCTCTTTTTTCCCCTCTTCATTCATTCAAAATTCAAGTAGTATAAGACTAGTGACCACAGAATTTTGAAAATGTGCACACAATTCACTTCTACCCATATCACGTCATACGCAGTTCTGTTTTTTTGACGTAAAATAAATAAATAAATAGTTGGTGTAATTTAATTTTTGCTTGTATAACTTTATTGTGGATGTGATTTTTCCAATTGAGGCGTGTGTCTAAGAAAAGGCCTAGATCTTTTATAGGTGGGATGTAGTAAGGAGTGAATTGTGAATGGCGTGGCGCAGGTGCTGCACGCGTTCGCCGCCGCGCCGCTGCCCAGCCTGGAGCGCGTGCGGCGCGCGCCGCAGCGCCTCGTCATGCTGCCCTGCCTGCTGCTGGGCCTCGTCGTCACCTCCGCGCTGCTCCAGGTGCGCCCATCGTCATCCACTCAACACCACAAGGACCTCCGTTTAGAAAGGAATTCGACCTTGCTGGTCAATAAACGTTCGGGATTTTTGATTTCTCTGAAAGGTAGCAGGCCCTAGATATGTTATCACTTATTTTTATGAACGGATTTTATACAATATACACACGCACACAGTAAATGTTAATGAAATCTTAAAATTAAAATGAATTATTGTGATGAAAGTCTAGAATAAACGCTACTCTGCCATCGCGTGTGAGTATCACTCTTTTGTTTTGGTGCGTGGTGTGCGTCGAGCAGAACCAGAATTGCGGCTGCATTTGCAGCGTCTTTGACCGGAAGATCCTAGATTCGAGTTCCGGCGATGGCGGATTTTCGACACTATCTAAAAAGCTAGGTCGAATTCAATATCTGTCTGGAGTAGAATTCTAGTGGCCGGCTGCTATGATCTGTAGTTTTCTGTGGATTCTCCGCGCAACACCAGGCGAATGCCGGAGCAGTATCTTCACAAACGACGTTGCGAGAGGTGGCTCTAGGGTATGAACTGATGTCATGAAAGACACGTCGGGAGCTTACAGCTTGTTGCAACTGGGGCGGTGCCCCGCTGGAGGGAGATACCTAGATGAAGAAAATCCCCGTAAGCCTACGTAGGTCAGTGCCGCATCACGTCATTCGAGGAGGAACCACTGCCACCTCCCGCAATAAAAACATTCCATACACTTACGGAACTAATGACGATTGACGCGCCCGGAATCATTAATCAATCATCTTCACAAACGGGCGAAGGTCCTTGCGTGATGTTTCCTTCCTCTTACTTGTCCTATCCTGTCCCTTCACACACATCCTTACAGGCATACATTACCACACATGCAGGAAGCTCCCAGCTTATCCCCCGGTGCTTTATGTGGGGATATACCTGGATATGTTCCCCCTTGGTATATCCTCCTTGGTGGCCCGCGGGGGGATATACCAGGATATCTCTCAGGGGGGAATACCAGGAGGAGGAAAACAGGCAAGCCGACGCTTAGGTCAGTGCCAGCGGGGAATGAACATGCCATCTCCGGTGATAAAAACGAACACTACACGTGTGGGTCTAATGATATCGATTGATTGATTTTTTCGTGTTTCCGGGCGCGTCAACTGCTTCGGTCATTACTCCCGTTAGTGTAGTGCATGTATTTTTTCTCGGGAGATGGCGGTGATCTTCCCCCGCTGGATGGCGAGATCCGGCACCGACCTACCGTCGGCTAGTGGGGTTTCCCCCTAACCAGGACTATCCCACCAGCGGGGCACCGCCCCAGCCGGGACAAGCTCTAAGCTCCCGACCAATCTCTCGGGATATGTGGTAGTGTAGTGCTTTTTTGTGTAAGTGTGAGTGTAAGGGGAGAGGATAGGACAAGGAAGAGGAAGGACAGATCGCGCGCGGTCCGTGGCCCGTTCGGTAGGGTACTGCTCCGGCATTCGCCTGGTGTTGGAAAAACCACGGAAAATCTAGTGATAGGAGCCTTAGACTCACAATTCCCTGCCCGCAGTTGACGCGTCCGGAAACATCAATCAATCAATCAATCAATCAATCAATCAATCAACCTATCAGTCAATGAAATGAACAATAAATCAACCACTCTCTCAATCAATACGTGGTGTGCGATGTGTAGAGCGCGCTGGTGACGCGGCTGAGCGCGCCGGGCGATCTGCGCAACGTGGACAGCCTGGAGGAGCTGGTGGCGGCCGGGCTGCCCGTGCTCACGTCCTACCCGAACCTCATCGACTCGTTCGAGGGCGACGACAGCCCGGCCATGCAGCAGCTGCTGCGCCGCTTCGTCGCCGACGCCTCGCTCAAGCACCGCGACATCGTGCGGCGCGCCGCGGAACGGGGCGACGTGGCGTACGTGAGCCGCGGCAGCTTCGAGCGCTACAAGGTAACCGTTTTGTCTCCTCTACGCGTTGATTGATTGACGGATTTGTGCTTCGGCGCGTCAATGTCCTTATCATTAGTCCCGTTGGCGTAGTTTATGTTTTTTTCGGGTGATACTTCGGGAGCGGTAGCTCAGTGCATCAACTGATGTCACTGCAGCGCCTCTGACCGGGAGGTCCTAGGTTCGAGTCCTGACGGCGGCAGGATTTTCGACATTAGCTTTTCCGCTTTTCAGCAGAATTTCTAGCGGCCGGCTGCTCTGATCGGTAGTTTTCCGTGGTTTCTCCGATCAACACCAGGCGAATGCCGGAGAAGTACCTTACCAAACGGGCCTCGACAGCGCGCGATCTGTCCTTCTCGTTCCTTGTCCTATCCTCTCCCCTCACACACTTACACTAACATGCACCACACTACCACATATCCCGGGAGACCGGTTGGGAGCTTAGAGCTTGTCCCGGCTGGGGCGGTGCCCCGCTGGTGGGAGAGTCCTGGTTAGGGGGAAACCCCACTAGCCGAAGGTCGGCGCCGGATCTCGCCATCCAGCGGGGGAAGATCGCCGCCATCTCCCGAGAAAAAAACATGCACACACTAACGGGACTAATGACCAGAGCAGTTGACGTGCCTGGAAACATGAAAAAATCAACCAATCAATCATACTTGTCAATCATACGTGTGATGGCTTAGGACGCTGTAGAGTGGTTGAAGGGCGGAGGTGTTAACGGGGGCGCGTGCGTGCGCAGGGGACGGTGGAGGAGCCGCGCCTGCACGTGGTGGCGCAGTGCGCGCGGCGCTACCTGGTGGCGTACGCGCTGCGCCTGGGCTCGCCCTTCCTGGCGCGCGTGCAGGCGCTGCTGGGGCGGCTGAGCGGCGCGGGCCTGCTGCACCGCTGGCTCATCGCCTCCTTCCGCAACAAGACGGCGCGCCCGCGCCCCGCCGCCCGCGACCCGCGCGCCTTCACGCTCCCCGACGTCCAGGTGGCGCAGCCATCACCCATCTCCTCCATTGCCCTTCCGGCTTAGGTGGAGCAGGGTGCGATTGAGTGCCTCTGACCCAGAGGTCCTAGGATTCGAGTCCCGACGGCGACAGGATTTCTGACACTAGCTTGTCAGCTAGGACGAGAGGGCGGCGACGGTTCAAACGATAACTTCGTAATTTATTATTTAAGACCTACTATACGACCACGTTTTTTGTCGTTTGAAAACTGACAATAGTTTTCTGCTCTGGTGCTCTCAAGAATTTAATCTTTTAGAAATGAGCTACACTCCAGCCGCTGTCTGGAGGAGAATTCTAGCGGCCGGTTGCTTTGATCGGTAGTTTTTCCTGCTTTCTCCGATCAGGCTATTGCCACAGCAATACCCTCACAAACGTCACGAACCGCGCGCGATCTTTCCTTTCTCTTCCTTGTCCTGTCCTCTCCCATCACACACACACACACACACACACTTACATGTACTACACTACCACACATGCCGGGACGCCGGTCAGGAGCTTGGAGCTTGTCCCGTCTAGGCGGTATAATTTATATAATTTTTTTTATTTATACAACTATTATTGGCGTACATTTCACCATCCTCAAAGTAAAAACAGTTTCTTCGAGTTTTTGTGAAGTACGAGTATTGCCGGTGTTCCTGAAATTTTTGTAATTAAATCCCCAGTGCCTATGAGAAGGACGTATTCCCTTACCATCCCCAAATTGCCCTTGAAGAAGCATCTTTTCTCTTACTAATGAAGTTAACATTCGTAATTTCTTGTTTCGGGAATTTAGCGTTTCAATTGACACAAAGGTGTGGCAATTAAATTTATCTTTTCATTTGTGATTTTTTAAAATATTTATTGAGAGTGTCCAGACTTACCAAAAGACAGCACTGTATTCATCTCATCGCAAATAAATTTATAGAATATTTGTGCATCAGCTTAATTATAACGCAGAAAACTATTTTATTCGAAGAAATAATGTACACATCTTAACTTAGCAATGTACCGTGCTCCCGCACAACTAGGTGCTCTGTCGTCGGCGGGGTGATTCACGGTGATTGTGCGTCGGCGGGGTGATTCACTTGACCGGGCCGATACATGGCCTTCGCGCTTCTCGCCGAGGGTTGTGAGCATTGGTCGTTGCAAACCGGTGGGCGGTTGGGGCAACGGCAGGGCTCAGTTCCCGTGACCTAAAGAAGGCACAAGCTTATCGTTACTGCAACCTCCGCCAGGGTCCGCCCCACAGATCGTACAGACAGCAACCAAAAACTAGTGGTGCTACAACGGCATGCTAAATTTATCCAGTGGTACATTCAGCATCTGGATTTATCCACTGTTTCGTTGCCAGGGCCCTGTAATAAGAGTTTTTCTGCCAAAAATTCGCTTTTTTTCGCGCAGCATTACACAAACACAAACATTTCCTCGTCCCTTAGCCGATAATACATATTCTTCCAATTTTAAAACCCTTTAAAGTTTTCAAGCGCAGCAAGACATAATGGGATGGGAATATCTATTTCTTTAAAATGAATCTACGGGAGTATGCATGGAAGCCTTATACATGAGCAATTGTAAAAGGTATGTAGTTCACAATCTAGCGAGTCGAATTTAAAAATAATTGGTGATGTCGTTGTTTGCAGTCGTCACATCTCGTGGTTTTAATTCGCTGCGGGTAGATCTGGACGGACTGTGGGTACAAAGAACAGAAAAACTTCTGATGGCGGCAACGCTTGAAACGATAACTTCGTAATTTATTATTTAAGACCTACTATACGATCACGATTTTTGTCGTTTGTAAACTGAAAATAGTTTTGTGCTCTTGTGCTATCAAGACTTTAATCTTTTAGAAATCAGAAAAAAACGTACTTTCGTGAATTGTTTTTTACGAATATGTTCAATTTTTTTTACTTCGAGTGCTTTAGTAACAGTGAGGAAAATTGCAGGACTAAAGAACTTACTCTTAGGTGCAAATCTGGAAAGTGCTGAGATCAGTCTGGATTGGTTTCATATACTTATGAATTTAAAGCAGTTAACAGAGGAAAGGACACTGTAGTTGAAAGGAATGACGTCAGATTGGCCAATCGTGTTTAACTTGAAATAAGGCAGAACCATTCATCTTAGGCGTGAGTAGTCGTATTCGTTGAAATGAATGTGTCCCACAAACGGAGAAAGAAATACATGTCTTTCAAACATGGCGCATAAATTCGGAGAAAGTCGTCTTATTAGCAAACATTCGTTCTTAATGACAGTTGACTTTTCGAAGTTGAATTGTTAGTTATTTTGAAATACATTGAATTCACTGTTCTTAAGAATCACTTTTGAAATTATTTGGTTGGATATTTTTCATTCTCTTGAGCCTAGTTGACGTGTGAGAAAACGATAATCTTGATACATGACCACGTTTCTTTTAATTTGCACATTAACCTACGTATTATATGTGTTGCCCAGTACTGTATAAATTTTGTATAAATCTACTTGTACTCTTTGAGTAAATCTAATTATAAAAAATGTAATGCAATTGACTGTCTTCAAGTTCCTAAAATCTGTAGGTAATTTATTAGAAAATGATGTACAAGCGTTACGTGGGCACTTGCCTTGAAAATCAAAATTAGAGAGGATAATACTGCCGGTAGGATTTACACCTACGTTAAGGGTAGAAATGTAATACTCGTAAATATTTCCTACAGAAAGACAACTTTCGTAATATTGCTACACCAAAGACAACTTGCATGCCATATCCCTCTTGGTCTTGTTCATGTGAACATGGTGATACAGTTATGGTATACCTACCTGATTGCACTATCACGTAGAACACTGAGTATTTATTTATTTATTTATTTATTTATTTATTTATTTATTTATTTATTTATTTATTTATTTATTTATTTATTTATTTATTTATTTATTTATTTATTTATTTATTTATTTATTTATTTATTTATTTATTTATTTATTTATTTATTTATTTATTTATTTATTTATTTATTTATTTATTTATTTATTTATTTATTTATTTATTTATTTATTTATTTATTTATTTATTTATTTATTTATTTATTTATTTATTTATTTATTTATTTATTTATTTATTTATTTATTTATTTATTTATTTATTTATTTATTTATTTATTTATTTATTTATTTATTTATTTATTTATTTATTTATTTATTTATTTATTTATTTATTTATTTATTTATTTATTTATTTATTTATTTATTTATTTATTTATTTATTTATTTATTTATTTATTTATTTATTTATTTATTTATTTATTTGAATATTAAGGAAGCATGCTATAGGATTTCAGGAGGTCAGACTGAAGGTCTTAAAGCTATTTCAAAACTTGTACTTAACACTCACAGCATCATGTACTTTAGTATTTATATAATATAAAGATATTTATAAAACTGACCAGCCGATGAAATATTATACCATCAACATTTTATGTGCTTTTGAGTTTTAGAAGATTTGGACGAAAACAGCAAGTTTGGTAAGGCCACCGGGAAAGAACAACGTATTTTGTGGGGAGAGAGGGGGAACAGACAAATGAGCATTCACGAATAAGTCTCATCAAACGAGGTTTACCCATGGGTGCTTAGGATTTGTAGGGCATTACGCTGTGTACTTCAAGGCAGTGCAACACATGTGGCATTTGCATTGGCACAACCAGTATCTTTTAATGGGAGAGGGCTATTTAGGTACAGGGTCTAGCTTTCTTGATCTTGTAAAGATAATTACATCTATGCTGAATTTAAAATAATTTTTTACTTATTTGTTTACAGATTTTACTCAAAGAATGACTTTACTTACTACAATATAGTATATTGAAGGTTTTTCGTTTCCAGAGAAAATTAGGAAAAAGAATGTTTGTGAATACGTTTCATCGGATTGGGGGGGGGCGGAGGGAGGCGAGGGGGCGGGAGGGCGACTGGGGAAGGGGGGCGGGAGCGCGGCGGGGGAGGGGGCGGGTGGGCGGGGGGGGGGCGGAGGGCGGAGGGGGGCGTTGAAGACCCAAGAACATCCGTGTCAGGGATGCCACAATTTTTCTCTAAATCGAGGCCAATAAAATAACGGGGAAACACCAAGTACCAAATTGTCACAAGCCGACCTCTGCGCGTAAGCGGAGTTGCGCCGCCAGCTGAGCGAGCGATCTGCGCATGCGCAGGTGGCGTTCTGCGCGCTGGCGCTGGGCTGCTGCGCCGCTGCGCTCGCCTTCGCCGAGGAGCACCTGCGCCGGCGCTACCTGCGACGCTGGCGCCGACTGGCGGCCGCCTGGCGCAAGTGGGTCTCTCTCCGCAGCAGCCGCTCGCGCCGCCGCCCAAACCTCGGGAGCGCCTGCGCCAGCCACAGGCCATTCTCAAAAGCAATTGAAATGGCAGAGTAGCGTTTGGAAGATGTGAGAATGCTTTATCCATTTGGGTTATCTGCACCACAGTCATTTTATTTTTTTATTTATTTTACGTCAAAAAAAAAAAAAAACAACAGTTAAAACTGCGTATGACGTACTATGGGGAGAAGTGAATTGTATGCATATTTTCAAAATTCTGTGCGCCGTACACTAAGTCATATACTACTTGAATTTTGAATGAAGTGAGAGAGAAAAGAAAAAACAAGCTCCCATGTAATAAAAGTCTATTTTCAAGGGCAAATAAGCAATAAATTTTGGGCTCTTACCCATGTTGTCCTTCGAAATACGGTAATACTTCCTGCCGCGACAATATGGAAACGATAATTTGAATAACTATATTTCCCACTGAATTCTAGAAGACGTGCACAGATAATGAAGTTACATTTATGTCCAGAAGCAAAACAAGGGGCCACATCAGCATTTGCTCAATGGATCAGGGAAACTGGACGAAAAACCTGATCGAGATGTCATACTTTACGAAACTGAGATCACTTTCGTGGTGACAACTATTAGAACCCAAATGCTATGAGAGTTATTAGAACGCTAGTTAGACTTGATGTTACCTAATGTCATAAATATTAGTAGAATACTGGATTATAATTATTGGAACCCATTATTAGAATATTACAATTATTAGAACACTGAATTATAATTATTGGAGTATATTCTTTGAGCACTATAATTATTATAACACTTGATTATAGTTGATGTCCTACTATAAAAAACAATTATCTGCTTCGTAATGTGTTCAGAAGTAATTCAGAGCCTATTAACTACTATCATCTTCAATCTAACATCTTTCGCAAGATGAGAAGTCAAACTTAAATTATAATAGATTGGAATTTTAACTAAGTGGATAAAACGGTCTATAATGTTGACTTCGTAACATGATTAGATGTCTTACGATACTTATTTCTTTATAACTATTTCTACTCTCGTTCTCGTATTATATGACTGTAACTTCATTCATAATAACATGAATTAAGATTCTGCTTCATCGTAGCATAAGTTTATGTCCAATCACAGACATGCTTACAAACTAAGCCTTGAGGCGTAATCTGTAAATGGTCATCGTTCTAGTAAATATTTCATTCGGTTGAGACAATCCGCGGACTGGTGACAGTAAAGCGTACCAATTGAGCAAAATTCAAAAATGAATCTACCTGACTTCCCTCAGAGCATTTGGCTCTGAGGAGGTCTCACCACGGCCGCCGAAACGTTGCCTTCTGTAACTAGATCGCGACGTCTCCCGGACAGCGAAGTAGATCCTGACTCCGGCCGCGGAAGTAGTAAACATTTTCAAAATGGAAAACTAATGAACGGGAGGGCAACATTTTGTGAACCGGTCATGTATTGAATTGAATTGAATTTGCCTTATTTTACGTGGCGAGACTCAGGCCATGAGGCCTGCTCTTCCGTCTGACCACGTAAATTTCGTTACACTCCTTTCACCAATCATGGGAGAAAGAAGGTATTACTTGGGCGACGAAACAGGCTATTTGAATTTAGCTCAGAGGCATCATTTAGGCTTGAGGATCTTTTACATGCAGTAAATGTACTAACATGTACATTAACACTAACATGTACTCACACCGCCAAAAATAAGAGAAAAGACAGAAGTGATACCTAACTAAACGAACTTTAATAGTTATTATTAGGCCTAGAAAAAGTATTGTATGAAGCTCGATTTAATGGGTATTCACTCCTACGAAGCCCACGACTCGCTAGTTGGTCGCCGGTGTCGAAATATATCTACTTCGTAGTCGAATATTAATGTCCCTTATTACATCACCCCTACTTTTATTCTCGTTAATTTGATTGTTAATTAGTCAAAATTGGCATCATTATATTCAATGTCATTTGATAATCTTGACTACACTGTACTAGGGGCAATACATTTAGACGACTGAAGTCCATTTGAGGTCTTCCCACTACTCTGTCTCGACACCTGTGCAATCTAGTAGCAATCGTCCCACACTCGTGTCTGCGAATAGAGATGCAAGCATGCGGTCGTAACCACGCTGTGAAAGAAGCGCCCAGCTTAAGTAAGTTGCCTCCGCTGTTGTATTATGCTGATATTGTGACAAAAATTAATGCGGTAATATTCCGCGGCTTTGTATTCCCTGGAACAGACCTGTTGAAAACAATCGTCTCTAGTAGGAAGAAAAAACAACTCACGAGAACAATTGTGAACTAGGCATATTCCGAAATTTTAGATTAATTTTTTTTTCTGAATCAAGAATATGAACAATTGTTGAACGATATATGTATATTTATATCATAATGCTAGCCAGATTGGTTGCTAAACTCTTCATAACGGTCTCGTATGAATATGTTCCACTCTCGTATGGTAAGATGTTTTACGATACTTGAAATTCGACACAATCGTGAATAACGATTGCTGGCACCATTGCGAATGGGACAGCTGTTCTAGATACACAAGAAAATATATAAAATATAGGGAAAAGTTGCGATTAAAAGATATAAGATTATGAAAGTTTCAGTGGATAAAAATATTTTGCTATAGGATTATCCAAAAGCAAGAAGTACACCGATGAAAAGTGTTCATCTCCTGTTATTTTTACTTTTTAAATTATTTTTATTTTTTATATATTATATTACATATTTTATTTAATTTCAATCTATTCAATTCATTTCTCCTATTCATCTGTTGAATAATTTGGGACCAGTCCCTCCTCTCTCCTTCTTAGTTTTTCCTCACTATCTCTTTCTTTCTTTCCCATGCACATTTTAAATGTAAGAACAGCACCCTCAACTTTCCTTGGCGGCAATTTGCTCTTCTTTCAACTGTAGATGATCTGATGAAGCCATTTGATAGGAGAAGAAAGGCCATGAGTTGAGTCATCCAAACTTGACTCACTTGGTAACTCACTGGGCGTTTTCTTGTATTGGAGTTTATTGTTCTTATCGATAAGAATTATTTTGTAATAATTTAGCGTATTTTCAATATTATATTAAGGTTGATGATAACTTGATATGCGAGAAGAAATGTAGATGTAAAGAATTTAAACTATTAATTGGAAAAGCTACTTTTCAGGACAAGGCAAATTTGTATGAAACAAAATATACAGATGAATTGTGTATTGTCACATTTTGAACTGGTATATCACATTGAATGTGTGTTTCACCCAAGTAATGCGAAGTAGAAAAAATTACAAGATAACGTGATCATTTTTCTTGGATATGTTTTTACAAAGTATCATTTGTTTGGTTCGCTTGAAATACTCGCATGCTTAGATCTCTCCATATTCTAAGTTTTCGTAACTCTTTATTTGTCAACATTATTGATTCAGTTCATTGGAAATTATGTAAATACACATCGACACATCTGAAGTATAAACAAAGGAAGCCCATTTAGAGATTTTGTTTGAATTGTGATAATTACTTTAAATCGTGTTTGTTGCTTTAAAACGCGCTCAATTCTTTCTGTCCTCGTCAAATATCTCACATTATGTACGTTGTTTGTCAGTGTTACCACAACTTACGCATGCTCGAAAATAAACTTACTTGATGGATTTTCTATTGAAAACAGTTTTTATTTACGACTGAACAATACAATACTGGTACGTATACTTATTGTTTACCGATTCACGTTTTATACATTTGAAAAGACATTTACTGCCTTTTAAGTAAAAATAAAATACATTTGTAAGTTCCTACAAAGACGGATGTACAGAAATTTATGATTTGTGAATGAACTTCCTGAGTATCTGTCAAATTGTAATTTTTTCTTCGAAACGCCTGTCGCAGACGGTCGAGAAGAAAAGTAACTCCAGTATACAACACTCTCCATGTCTAATTCATCTTCTCCCGTCAATGGAAATCACATTAAGTGATCAAAATATTAAGACATCAAGACACTCTACTTGGGTGAATGAAACCCTGTAATTCCGCTTGCCGGGGGAAACAGCATCTGCACTAAGTCCCGCACATCCCCTCTGGGATTTAGGCGTTCCCATGTCCGCGCGCTGACGTTAAACGAGGTCCATCGCCCCTGCTAGCTCGCCCCATGGCCCCCCGTCCCCCCTGTCCACCCGCCCCTGCCGCCCCGCCCCCCCGCCGCCCCACCGCCCTAGCCGCCTCCGCCTTCACCGCCGCCCCCGCCGCCCCCGCCGCCCCCGCCGCACCCGCCGCCCCCGCCTCCCCGCCGCCCCCGCCTCCCCCGCCGCCCCCGCCGCCCCCACCAGCCCCGCCGCCCCCGCCGCCCCGCCGCCCCGACGACCCCGCTGTCCCCGCCGCCCCCACCACCCCGCCACCCCCGCCGTCCCCGCGGCCCCTGCCGCCCCGCCGCCCCCGCCGTCCCCGCCGCCCCCGCCGTCCCCGCCGCTTCCGCCGCCCCCGCCGCCCCACCGCCGTCCACCCGCCCCCGCCCCCGTCCACCCGCCGACCACCGCCGCCGCCGCCCTCGGCCCCCGTCTACCGGCTTCCTCCCCCATCGCCACCCGTCCCGTCCCCATCGCCTCGGCCGCCGCCACACCGGCACCCATCTGCGTCTTCGCGCATCAGCGCCCGCGCGGGGATGAAAGGCGGCGCGGGCTAATTGCGCTTGAGGAGAGGGCGCGCGCCGCGGAGGCGGGGCCGGGGCGAGGAGCCGTGGGATCAAAGAGCGAGCGGCGCTGCGCTGGGTGCGGCGGCGAGCGGGCGGCGCGAGAGGCGGAGTTGTGAAGGCGCCGATTGCGATTTGCGTGGGGTACAGTGCGTGGAGATGCTGAGGGCGGTACCGGCTGGGAGGGCTCAGGGCAATAACTGATGCTACGGCAACGTTTTTTACCGGGAGGTCCTAGGGTTCGAGTTCCGACGGTGGCGGATTTTCGGCACGAGGTGTACAGCAAAGTCCATTGATTCATTGTTTGATTGATTAGTGATTCCGGGTGGGTCAATTGTTAAGGTCATTTTCCCTTCAGTAGAGTGCATGTCTTTTTACCGCGGAATGTGGCGGATATCTTCCCCGCTGGATGGCGAGAACCGGCGTCCTACTGGTCTCCCTACGCCTTCCTACTGGTCTCACGACTATGTCGTAATGTAATGCAGGTAAGTGTAAGGTACAATTTAGGCGCTGGGTGGTGGAGATTTCAAGCGGTCGGCTGCTCTGATCGGTACTTCTCCGTGGATTCTCCAATCAGCACCAGGCGAACCAGGCAGCCACGCGCCACGGACCGCATACGATCTTTCCTTCCTCTTCCTTGTCATTTCCTCACTCCTTACTTACACACATTGACACTTACATGCGTTACACTACCACACATGCCGGAAGACTGGTCGGGAGATTAGAGCTTGTCCCTGTTTAGGCAGTGCCTACGGGGTGGGGAAACTCAGCAAGTCGACGTGTAGTTCAGCACCGGATCTCATCATCAAGAGGACCGGGAGCGGTAGCTCAGTGCGTCAACTGATCTCACTGCAGCGCCTCTGACCGGGAGGTCCTAGGTTACACTCCCCACGGCGGCAGGATTTTCGGCACTAGCTTTTCAGCTAGGTCGAATTCAGTCGCTGTCTGGAGGAGGATTCTAGCGGCCGGCTGCTCTGATCGGTAGTTTTCCGTGGTTTCTCCGATCAGCACCAGGCGAATGCCGGAGCAGTACTCTACCAAACGGGCCACGGACCGCGCGCGATCTGTCCTTCCTCTTTCTTGTCCTCTCCTCTCCTTTACACACACACTTACACTAACATGCACTACACTACCACATATTCCGGGAGAGCAGTCGGGAGCTTAGAGCTTGTCTCGGCTGGGACGGTGCCCCGCTGGTGGGAGAGTCCTGGTTAGGGGGAAACCCCATTAGCCGACGGTAGGTCGGTGCCGGATCTCGCCATCCGGCGGGGGAAGATCACCGCCATCTCCCGAGAACAAACACGCACTACACTTACGGGAATAACGACCAAAGCAGTTGACGCGCCCGGAAACACGAAAACACTAACCAACCAACCAAATAATCAAGCCGGGGAAGATCTTCGCCACATCGTGAGGAAAAACATGCACTACACTTACGGTACTATCGACCTTAGCAGTTGTTGCGGCCGGAAACACGAAACACTCAATCAATCAACCGTATGCAAGACGGGGAGAGATTCGACGCGTAGGGCAACGAGGGCTTAGGGGGGCAGAGGGGTGGGGAAGCGTTTAGGAGGCCAAAGCGTCCATCCCGGGGGGCGGGCGCGTCAGCGCTGGCAGGGGCAACCGGCGCGGCGGTGCGCTATGGGCTAATAAGAGAGGCACCAGGCAGAACCGAACCTCCCACCTGTTCAACCACACTCGACCGAAGGGTTCTTCGGAGCCTCTTGCGTGCACGTCACACGCCTCCCTCTACGTGACACGACGCAATCCTGCGCCACTGAAGAGACGCACGTTAGGGTCAACATGGCCATTTTGTTGCCAACTGATCAAAACAAAACAGATTGAGTGCCGTCATTTTCTGTAGTGTGTTCTCTCTGTAATTAATCAGATTACTTCAGTAACGGTAAATAGTTTCAGCAAAAATCGTAAGAAAATTCAAAATAAAAGAGAGGTGGAAAATCCGTCCCAGAAACATCTTTTCACATTAATATTTTCAAATACTTAATCATTTATGCAAAATGTACAAAAATATTTAGACGAAATTCATTTGTTTTAATTCATTAGTGCCAAAAATACTCGTGAACCTTCGTGTATATAAACTATTAGCCTAACTCTTGCAGAATAATTCTTAGTATATGTTCTCAGTGGATGACAATGATCGTCTCCGGATACTATTTTTTTGTAAATAAACAATCAGATATTGAGTGAAGTCAACTGATTCTTGACTCAGAAATGTCGGGAGTTATTACTTCCATTTGATTCGAATCTATTGTTTATAATGCAATATGAAAGTTATTTTAAATTTTCTCTCAAATTGATAATATGGGATCGTGGTTTGTTTATGTAATAATGCTCCTTGTAACTTTATCTTTGTGGCGATAACCAAATTGCGCTTTCTTACCGGGAGCGGTAGCTCAGTGCATCAACTAATGTCACTGTAGCGCCTCTGACCGGGAGGTCCCAGGTTAGAGTCCTGACGGTGGCAGGCTTTTCGACACTAGCTTTTCAGCTAGGTCGAATTCAGTCGCTGTCTGGAGGAGAATTCTAGCGGCCGGCTGCTCTGATCGGTAGTTTATTGTGGTTTCTCCGATCAACACCAGGCGAATGCCGGAGCAGTACCCTAACAAACGGGCCACGGACCGCGCACGATCTGTCCTTCCTCTTTCTTGTCCTATCCTCTCCCCTTACACCCACACTTACACGAACATGCACTACACTACCACATATTCCGGGAGATCGGTCGGGAACTTCGAGCTTGTCCCGGCTGGGGCGGTGCCCCGCTGGTGGGAGAGTCCTGGTTAGGGGGAAACCCCACTAGCCGACGTTAGATCGGCGCCGGATCTCGCCATCCAGCGGGGGAAGATCACCATCTCCCGAGAAAAAACATACTCTACACTAACGGGACCTATGAACCAAGCAGTTGACGCGCCCGAAAACACGAAAAAATCAATCAATCAAGCACGTTCTTTTTTATACTTTAAAAGTAACCCAAAGAAATGCAACTCCAACGCCAAGCAACAAAATGACGTGCGAAGCAAGACGGCCTAGTTGCGCTGCAGGGCAATGAGTGATGGTGGTCTGCGCACTTGCAGCCGCGCAGAGCCAACACTTCGGCCACCGTTGGCCGTGAGTGTGGGAGGCAAAGCCACTGCAAGGAGTGGAACCGCAAGAGTCCTTCGCCCGACACTCGCGGCGCCTTGCGCATTCGCCTCGAGCGCCGCTCGCGGCCCGTGGACTTGGTCGCTACTCGAAGTCTTTCCACGCAGTACCGTTTCTGCGCGCGCTTTTCATGTAACGAGTACTGGAGAAAAAGTATTTACAACTTCAGTCACGGCTATTTACAAATAACATCTCACCAAGAGGAGCGTCAAGTTTTGAGCCACAGTGAGATGGCGGTGTGACTGATGGCCTTACACCGCTGTCACCGGGGAGCAAATCTCGGTCTAACGACGTGGAGAGCGCAGAGTAGAACGACCATTTAGTGTCGCTCTAAGCCTGGAGGAGGGGCAGGATTGCTCTCCGTGTCGGACTTTGAAGGTACAATATAGGCTCCAAGATTCTCATGACGCTCCAACATTCTCTTGGAATTGATCGGAGGAAGCCTCGAAAATGTCCGATCACAGCAGCCGGGTTTAAGAATCTTCATCCAGACAGTGGTTCGACTTTGTCACAACCTAAGAAAAATCCACCACTACCGACTCTCGAATTAGCGACCCCGGACTACAAAGCTTTAGTTACGAACACGCGACCTATGCAAACGCACCTGGTAATAGTCACTTTATGTTCAACAAAAATAAGTGTTCTGATAAAACACACTAACCTCAGATCTTGTTTGCTTTCGAATCGAACGACTTCCGTAACAGTTGTGTGATGTTAAAAATGAAAATGGAAGTCAGTACTTGTTGATTGAGCGGTGAATTAATTGCTAAAGAATTTCCTTGTTCTTATTAAATAAGGGCGCTGTAATATGATATACTCTGTTACTCTATAAAGTTTCACAAATCGTCACTTTTCCAGAATATTGATGTAACATAAAACCTTATTTTCTACAAGAGTTGAGAAAAATGTTTACTTCTCTTCGCTTTTTAATTTTTGAAAACGGATTTTATAAACTGTGAATTTTTAACGGACATTATTTCATGAAAATAAATGGCAATCTTCGCCTATGAAACAGCGATGCATCTACTACCAAGCAGCAATTGATATAATGTCTGTCAGAGAAAAAGACTTAATACATATAAAATATTATTTTTTTGAACTAATCTTTATTAAAATCTCAGTTTTTGATGTTTTTCAGTTACAACAGTACAGTACAAAAGCTACGAAATGTCGAAGGAGCCGTAGGGACTCATATAATCGGGATGGCAATAAGATACTCGAAAAATATTAACTGCAAAAAGCAGAGATTTTTTAAAACATTTAATGAAAATACGTTATAACTAATGCATTTAGTTATGACAAAATATCAATATCTCAATTATTTGATAATCAACATAATTAAACAATAATAATATTAATCTACAAGAATTGATACTTGTCCATCATCTATTAGTGTACCAAAACTTCTACAATACAAAATGTTATTTATAAATTATTTTAATGAATAATTTCACACTCGCACTTCAAATTTACATTAGCATGTTTCACGTTATGATATTTCCTATTCCTTTTAATTATGTATATAAGAGTCAAAAGAAAAAAAATACTTGTGTGGAGTGGCACCCCTGATTCGGTGTTCCTAGATTTCTCCGTCGTTCTGGCATTTGCATGCTGTTCCTCGTGCAGTGAATGTGAAAGACTCTGAACTTGCGACTGATTGTGAAATGACTTTGTATAGTTTAAAAATATTTTAATAGACAACTTTCGTTTAAATGAGTGAAAAATAAAACAGAAACAGATATAATGCTTTAGAAGCATTGATAAAATACGAAATATACAAATAATGTGCAGCAGTCTAGGAATGCTTCATTACAAGATTCGTTCTGCAGTAATCAACATGTAAAGAAGAATAACTCTGCAAAGGCATGGCTGGTAAGGTAAGTTTCTACTTTAGGAATTTAAAATATATCATTTAAATTTAATTTAAATAAAACATTTAAATTAAATTTAACATGTACTTAAGTAAACGGATAATTAAAACTTATCTTTGGCAGAATTCACTTTCGTAAAACGGTCGTATTCACTTTCGGTAGGTATTCGTTATTTTACAAAAAATGTATTAATAAAATTGTAAGAATAGAAGAAGAAATCACAATTACCAACTACGCATAAAATAGTAGAAATGAGGAAGCAGACATTACTGTCATTTTTATTTCTGACTGGGATTGCCCTTGCTCATACGAAAGAAGTTAGTCTTTCGCTTAGGTTCATCTGGAGAAAGAGCGACACCAAGCTTGTTCTTGGTGGAAAAATTAATTTTGTTCAAATAACCTTTAATGTATTTGCCACAGTCAGCTCCAACTTTACAGCTTGTCATTTCTAGTGTTAACTGTCACCCCCCCCCCCCGGCGGAGTAAGCTCAGTGGCTTAAATATTCCCTCAAGGAAATAATTTTCCTCTCGTTGACGAAAATTGGCAGACATTTGCACTTATCTTCTCTCCGGCGATAAACGTAAGAGACGTTATCCAGTCATGCTACCGTCGAGGGCATGGCAGGAGGGTGATTCAGGCCTCCCCGAGGAACTTTCGTGACACCAAGTGGATGTCACCTAATTTGAACTAAACGATTCCTAATTGTTGGAGTTTAAGGCAAGTTCGTCTTTGAAACATTTATTATTCATTTGCACCAAGTGATTTATGCATAGTAATTCAATCTTTGAGGCTAAACAACCCCTTGACGATAGAGAATTGATTGAGTAGAAAAAAATAATGCAGACGCTAACTACACAAATGTGCTTGCCATTCATCATTTTCTTTTATCTTACTTCATGAATACTGCTCTCAAAGATATAACAAAACTAGTATTGTCTAAAAATGTAATAAATATTAAAAGAGAAGAAACTTCCATTCACCCAATGATATTTCGATATTTACTGGATTTAATTTCTGATGAAATGATCAAATGGGCCCCGTTTTCACTTCCAGATAAACGATATGTTTTCTTCACAAAATAGTGACCTTGTCTTTCAAAGCTGTGGCAGTTGGCGCACATAACTGTGGCAGATTGTTCTTAACCCATTCAGCGTGTCAAACGTAATTACTAGGTGTTTATTCCGTTAATGCGGATTTCATAATTCGGGGAGAAGACCACGATCGAAACTAAATGTGACTTATTTACGACAATAAACTATCAAGAGAATTCGCGTTTTAAACTCTGGCTTGGTAGCTGTGATAATACACATGGGATGCTAGAATTTGAAGATTGAATCTCTCTGAGCGTAGCATTTTAATGATTTAATTATTTCATATTTGTGTTTCCCAAAGTTTCAAGTACTTTAACAAGTCTTCAATGTTATTTACCTTGAAGCCACTGGAATTTTATTTTACTATTTCAAGATTAGCAGAAATTCAGACAATATTTTCAGTTCACATTGAACTTATATGCCAATAGGTTCGAAATGGATTATTTCTTCCTGAATCGCACTTTTCACACATGTTATTCATGAAAATGTTTTAAAATAGAGCTTACTGACAGTCAGTACGTAGTACATCACCAAAACATAGTACATTTCAGACCGCAGGCCGAAAAAAAAACAACAAAATATTCCAAATATTTATTTTTTTAAAAATTGTTTGCCCTTTTTGAATTTCTAACTTGGTTAATTAATTTCCTTTCCATTTACGTTTTTAATACAGCTGAAGTTTTTTTTTGCTGAAATCGCCGCGTACGTAATTTTTCTCGGAAAACTTTGGAACATTCTAAAATTCTATTCAACTTAACTCTCCACTAAAAGGTGTAATTTTACACGTGTTCATTTAAATAAATAAAAACAAGTTTTAACATCACCTCGCTGCGGGTTTGTTCTTTCATTTTTATAAATGAAGTCAGGTGACATGAAAGGAACATGCGTGAGTGCGGCCTTCGTCTGTCAAATTTTCACAGCTCAGTGCGCGTCCGTGGCCGACAGCTCACGCGAGTGTCTTCGTATCTCGCATCATTTCCTTGTAAGAGCGAAGGTTGGTCTATGAGCGCATTAAACATTTTCTTAGAAAAGCCGAAGTTCGGCGCCTTAGGAGGATGTGCGTGAACGCTCTATTTTACGGCTCCTCCTTTTCACTGGCTTTAAAAACCCCAAGGTTTTCGAGGCATTCAAAGCGGATGAATACCCTGGAAACAGAATAAAAGGGAACTTCTCGAGTTTACATATTGCCGAATTGTGCATGATATTAATTTAAATTTGTGAAGATAATGATGTTCCACGGAGACGATCTGCATTCCGATTGAAAGGCTTTTTTTGTGGTCGATTTGTGGGTTCGGTAGAAAAACTGTAATGCTCTTCCTCTTTCTAAGGGATTCAATAAAATGTAATTATGGTCCCCATCAACTATTTAGATGGCTGTTTTGGACGTTAATGAATAATCTGGCTTTTATGCTCTCCAATATAGAGCGGTATAATGCCCATGTCGGCGCTTTGCGTGCCGAGGGCTGCGGCCCCGGCGGCACTCACAATGCCCCGCCCACCCCGCCCGCCCCCCGCCGCCTCGCGTGCCGCGCCGCCAGACACCGCCACCGCCGCCGCCACCGCCGCCGCTACCGCCCCGTCACTGGACCTAGAGTTGCAGCTATCACTGCTCCTTGTTGTCTGACGCCATCGCCACTGTCGTCACTGGTGTCGCACATACCGCTTCCGTGGATACCCCCCTCTCTCACCATCCCGCCGCTATCACCGCCCACGCCGCCCCCTTCCAGCTCTAATATTAAATCACTCCCATCCTGCACCTACCGTTACCACCACCACCACGCCCATGACCATGACATCACCTCGACCATCACCACGCCCATCAACTCGACCATCACCTCTACCACCACCACGCTCATCACCTGAATACCATCTCGACCATGACCTCGACCATGACCTCGACGATGACCTCGACCATCATCACGACTATCACCTCTACCATCACCACGCTCATCACCTGCATACCACCACGATCATGACCTCGACCATCACCACGACCATTAACAAGAGCTCGACCATCACCTTGACCATCACCACGCCCATCACCTCGACCATCACCATGCCCATCATTATCAAGAGCTTCACCACGCCTATCATCATCAAGACCATCATCTCGACCATCATCACGACCATCGTCACGACCATCACCACGACCATAAACGACCAACAACACCACCACCATCAGTCCGACCAACAACACTACCACCATCCCGGCTTTCACCGCTATCGCAACTACTACCCCAGCAACAGCCTCCTATACATCTCTCATCTGATCTTATCAGACGCTCTTCCCGTTTACATAGCTATTGCTATCAGCGCCACAGCTACCACCTGTCTCAGCCATCGCCTCTGTCAGCTTCCATCGCTAACTCGGCTATCACTTCTGCTTCAATCTCTACATGTACCACAGAAACCATCTCCTTAGCTCTCACCTCAAGTCGATGCCACATCCGCCCCCCCCCCTCTTTAGCTAACATTGCTGCTATGATAACAACCGCCTTCGCCAACTCCAACCCTGTCTCATTCACCGCCACCATCCCATCTCCTCTTCTGTCACAACTCTCACATCACTTCCTCAACTGCACCCCATTGGCGCTGCTTGAGCATTCACATCAACTACCATCTATGTCGTCTCAGTTTGTACCCACTTTGGCTCAGTTACCACTGTCGCCACCAAAGAGAATTGAATTACCAATGCCGATTCAGCTAACCGGTATCTCCCACCAGCGGGGCTCCGCACCAGCGGGAACAAGCTCTAAGCTCCCGATGAGTCTCTCCAACATATGTGGCAGTGTAGTACATGGACGTGTATCTGTAAGTAAGGGGTGAGGATACGACAAGAAAGAGGAAGAAAAGATCGCGCGCGGTCCGTGGCCCGTTTGTTAGTGTACTGCTTCTGTATTCACCTGGTGTTGATTGGAGAAATCACGGAAAACTACCGACCAGAGCAACTGGTCGCTAGAATCCTCCTCGAGATATCAGCTGAACTCGAATTAGTTGTAGTATAATCTTGTCGAAAATACGCCAACGTCGGGACTCCAACCCTAGGACCTTCCTTTCTCATTTCCATTGACGCCAATTGAATCACCATCCATCTGACAAAATTCACTTTCTCCATAATTTCTCTGCAGTGTGTACAATTAATTGCAGCCCTTACGAAATTTCCTTTGACTTCATCTCGATAATTTCCGTGATCATTATGCATTTTATGTCATTGCATGCATCCGCATTGCCTCCAGCATTGTAGAAGAGTATGCACCATCATCAACTTCTGCCACCGACAGCATTCTCCTTGCGCATTGTCACTGCTCTCGACAATCACAGCTACCACACTCGACGCCTCCGTCCCCGCACCTACCACCACGATACCCTATTACTACTACCCCACCACCACCACCACCACCACCACCACCACATCATCATCGCCATCAATACCATTGTCTATACACAGCCATCACTACCGTCAATATCAGCATCGTCACCAATTATCACCACCACCACCTACAAAATAATAGTTATTGACATTAAACGTAAAAGTATCTTCATTCTCTTGGCAAGTTTTCTTATCCTTAGTGGAAAATAGTTATTCGAATAAAAGTTCTCCAGGTTCTCGTGGCAATAAGTCGATTTCTCCTCTTCTAGGCCAGGATAAGGGATAATAGCTAAAAAGCAGCTGATTTACCCTTTGAAAATAGTTTTTATTAAATTGAAGCGAATATTTTCTTCTCAAATGTGGCCAAAACGCTCGTTTCCACATGCATCAATACAAATATTAGCGCAACCGTGCGAGAACTCTCGCGTGTTAAACCCAACCCTCTTTCCCATTTTCCATTTCCATATTAAGCCTGTAATATATCTTTTTCTTCAAGACCTTATCCTCAGTCACTTGTCTCCTTGTAATTGATGACAATAAAGACCCTTGTCTGTACAAACCCTTTGTACAGACCCTTGTCTGTACAAAGTATTCTTATTTAATGTTATTACCGAGAAGAGAGGTACCCCCTTGTAAATCAATCGCGTAGAATATCAAGTAATTAGTTTAATTTCTCGTACAATTGCAGGTTCTACAGGTTCTGAACAGGTGGAGTAGAATCGAGAAACGTGGAACCGGCAAAAATGTAATTGAATGTTCAAAAAGACGGTGTGAGGAATGTTATGGTGTGAGGAATGTTTCCATGAGCCATTTGGTCTCAAAATTTTAGTTTTTAAGGTCCTAAAACGCTTCGTTTAGGAGTTATTTAACAATATAAATGAAAAATGCGACCGAATGTTGCGGGTTACTCTTGATATGAATATTTAAATGCGTTTTTTAACAAATCCCTCATATTTTTAAAGCCAAAGTGCAATTCATCATGTCTCCATGAAATTTTCTTTCGAGACCTCATTTATATAATATAATCTGGTCTTACCTGTAACAGAAAGTAATCCCATGGGTGATATACTCTGGCGGTCATTATTCAAAGTAATCTGATAATGCTTCGTAGGAAGATATTGAAACAACAGTAATCCTCACAACTTTTTCTCTTTTTGTTTAATACAGTTCAAATCACTTGAAGTGACCGCTTAATAAAAATCAATATACGAAATGTGCCTGGCATCTGGTCGCTGACAAAGAGGTAATATTTATATGTTCCTTATGAAAAAAATCAGTCGGTTATACGAAAAAAATGGCCAATTGTGGATGTGACTGCTCAACTGAGGTGGCCGTTTGAACAGGTTTCACTGTAATTTCCACCACCGCTGCTAATGTTCTCATTGAAAAGAGTGAATTATTGAGGTTTCTATTATACACGTATTTCCTTCGCCTCCACTGAACGCCGACTGCACTGTACTTCTAAATGAAATGTTCTCGGTTAAGAAACCATTCCAGGAGAATTACACTTGACTACATGACGTATTTTTAAGTTCATTTAAATAAATTTTCCACTTGTAGATGTAGGAATGTTTGAAGAACACTGGCATTTTTGCCCGCAGAGTACCCAAATAAAGAATCGGCCGATGTGCAACAAGCTCTCAACAAGCTCTCAAAGTGTTGGCAGAATTCGTCTGGGATATTTTGCGTGCTTTTCTGATTGTACTCTTTTCCAAACTTGTTCTGCCTTCATTAAATCTATCACGGTGACCTTTAAGATACGGTATTTTTATTCGCACATCGCATGATTGGAATTGCCTTTTTACAACCTTTTTATGACCGAAAGAACATCACAGCTTTTATTGAACGCACCTTTTAGAAACGCGAGCCCTGAGTGGAATGTAGTGTTGACTCATATCAGTCCAACTTGGGACAATCGATACTGTATTGAAATATTGAGAATATTTTAAGATATTTGAAATTGTTTTTAGATATTTTGAGAAATTTGAAGTTATCCGTTTATTAAATATGTTCATCAATCTCAATTGTGATAAAAACGTTTCTAAATCACATCCAATGAAAAATTTATTTGAAAATTAATTGTTCTTACAAATCATGTCTTTCTAATCTCCACAAAACTGTGTTGCATATATGCATTATTCTATCGAACAAGTTCGAAATTGAACGTTTTATGAGCTGTCATTACCTAATAGTTTGCTTATAACTCGCTGCTATATAATCGCTATCTGACTTCTTTATCGTATTATTACAGAATCTTCTGTCTACTATACAAATACAGCTCTTTCAAGTTGGTTACTTCTTTAATAGAAGAAATATTTGTTCGATTCCCTCTGCTAGCAAAAAAGCCTGTGGACCGATGTAAATATGGCATTGAGATGATATATGTAATGAAAAAATGTTGCTCTGCAGCTGACTCATAGGTCAGTTTCAGACTAGATAGTGATGTACAGTTTTCTAGGCACTAGGATATACGAAGAAATTTATTCCTTAAGAATACCGTTCTGACCTATAGCTATAATGTCTAACATGACTTCGCAACATCGTTCAGTTTCTCGGTTGATGTATAACTACTGGTTTCAACTTACAGGTGTTAATTTTTATACTTTACTCTTAGACATATTGAATGTTTACGAGTGTAAAACGAATATCAAATAAACCAAAACGTCTCCTTTGATTTACATGAATAATTTATTGTAAATTTGCTTTAGTTTTAAGATGTACACCTAATAATTCTACTAAGCATCATCGTAATAAATATAATAAATATTCTGACTTCCATGACGTGATTAAAGATGTTTTGAAGGAATAAGTGTTTTTCAATATACTACATAAAATATGTGCCTCATGCCTAGGACATTTTATAGTAATTGAAGGGATGTAATAGCAGGATATGTAATTGCATAATTATAACTTTCATATTTCGAATAACACCTAACGTTAGCCTGGCCTGGCGAAACAGCCTATTATTAATAATAATAATAATAATAATAATAATAATAATAATAATAATAATAATTATTATTATTATTATTATATGCGCCTTCGGTCATTTATGACCACACTACACGTTCTCTTCCGAGACCCAGTCGTATTCTATCGTGCAGAGAGATAATATATATCATGGGGATCAGCTTTTCGGCTGCATTTATTGGTAAGACAAGGTTGTTACGCATTGATCTATGAATTACGAGGTGATAGAATGATGACGATGAGGGGTGACGGGACAACCTCAAATACGATCATGCCTACGCAGGGCGCGAACCTGCAGCCTCCTCGGCACAGACGACGGCTGCCGGAAACATCTGCGCCACGGGTTCAGCAAAACATTAGAGTTATTATTATTATTATTATTATTATTATTATTATTATTATTATTATTATTATTATTATTATGCTACACTAGATTATTGTCGTATTCATGAAGTCGGCCTTTGTTAAAAGGTTGCCTCCTTGACAGATAATGACTCGTAACCTGCTGCAGCATTTTTTGTTGCTGCAACAAATCCCACAAAATTACTATAACACTACAATAAATAATTATTGTAGTGTTATACAAGAGTATTATCTTTCTTGTTCTTGAAAAATGTGTGTGCTACTTATTGGATAATAATTTTGTGGGATTTGTTGCAGCAGCAAAAAGTGCTGCAGCAGTCATTATCTGTCAAGGAGGCAGACATCTACTTTGAAATTCTAGTACATGTACTTACACGACTTTCTCCTAATGTTACTTGTTCTGTGAGACATATTTTCTTCATATCTTTCAATTTTAAGCCAAAACTCTTGAAACTGTGTCCGGGAAATCAGCTAGTGTTTCCCCCGGTTGATTGTTTGACGACTAAATCCTGAAGCTCTTGAAATTATTTCACTCGTAGAGAATTAGTAGTCTTTACCCTATCAACCTTGCATATTGGTTGCGAATACCCAATTCAAGCGCGTGCTTGCGTTCTAAATTCTTACCTCTTGCAAACACCACCTCGCTTTCATGAATTTTCTGTACAAGAAACACAACTCATTTTGTAAGATGCAATACCTTGACAGTTTTCACAATTTTACATCCCAATCACAACGAAAATCAAGTGTCTATTGGTGTCTGCAACACTACAATCACCATGATTCCTTCCGCACACGTACTGATTCATCAAAACAGGGAACGGAATACCGATGTCGTTCGTTTCCCCCATGATTAGTGGAACGAGGAAGAGCAGACCAAATAGCCTGAGCCTCGCGACCAAAAAAGACATTTATTTATTATTTATTTATGATTGCCGTCACAAAACGCTCACGCTACAATTGCGATAGAAAACTCTCAAATTTTTCTTTATTTTGCACGTTTCGTAGGTTAATAAAACGCCGAATATGACCTCTTTCACTGTCGTGGGAAAGGTGCTATAGTTTAGCGTAAGTTTTGTGGAAGTAACGGACTGCGAAATAGATTTCAATAGATTCGAGTTCGTGGAACAATTGCAATTCAAGCTTTTCTAGAAACATAGCCTTGCAAAAAAAGTGGTAGTTTAGTATATCTCTTTCAAACGAAAACGAAACGTTGGCAAGGACAGTAATGTTCGTGGTTAATTCGTGTCCCTGCGCGACAAACGAGCGGCCACAAATAACAAAAAGCGTCGGCCTTATTCGCGCAATGCCAAACCGGCCCATTTCCCAGCGCCTCTCCTCTCCTCACCTCGCCACGCGCGGACTGCCTGCCTTCCTGCTCCGCCACTCGGAGGACCTCGGGCGACCCGGATCCGCAGGCGCCAGCGACCACGCGCGAAAGGGCGCGCGGGCGACTCGGCCCTGCCGCGTAGGGGCGAAAGACGCCTCAAATAAACATGGAGATCGGGGTCAATGGAATCTTGGTTGATCGCGTTCATTGATTTCGGGCGCGTCAACTGCCAAGGTCGTTTGTCCCGTAAATGTAGTGCATACTTTATCGTGGAAACCGGGAGCGGTAGCTCAGAGCATCAACTGATGTCACTGCAGCGCTTCTGACCGGGAGGTCCGAGGTTCCAGTCCTGACGGCGGCAGGATTTTCGGCACTAGCTTTTCAGCTAGGTCGAATTCAGTCGCTGTCTGGAGGAGGATTCTAGCGGCCGGCTGCTCTGATCGGTAGTTTTCCGTGGTTTCTCCGATCAGCACCAGGCGAATGCCGGAGCAGTACTCTACCAAACGGGCCACGGACCGCGCGCGATCTGTCCTTCCTCTTCCTTGTCCTATCCTCTCCTTTACACACACACACTTACTCTAACATGCACTACATATTCCGGGAGACCGGTCGGGAGCTTTGAGCTCGTCCCGGCTGGGGCGGTACCCCGTTGGTGGGAGAGTCCTGGTTAGAGGAAACCCCTCTAGTCGACGGTAGGTCGGCGCCGGATCTCGCCGTCCAGCGGGGGAAGATCACTGCCATCTCCCAAGAAAAAAACATGCACTACACTAACGGGACTAATAACTGAAGCAGTTGACGCGCCCGCAAACACGAAAAAATCAATCAATCAATCAATCAATCAATTATCGTGGAAGGTGGCGGTGATCTTCCCCCGCTGGAGAAGATCCGTCGCTGACCTCAGCTTGCAAGGTTTTCCCCAACCAGGTATCTCCCACCAGCGCGGCACCGCCCCAGACGGGACAAGCTCTATCCTCCCGACTGATATCCCGACATGTCTGGTAGTGTAGTGCATGGGTGTGTGTAAGTAAGTGGTGAGGTTCGGACAAGGAACAGGAAGGAAAGGTTCCGCGCGATCCGTAACCCGTTTGTTAGGGTACAGCTCCGGCGTTCGCCGGCTATTGATCGGAGAAACCACGGATCACTATCTTCAGAGCAGCCGGCCGCTAGAATTCTCTTCCAGACAGCGACTGAATTGGACCTAGCTATTGTCGAAAATTCTGTTACCGTCGGGACTCGAACCCTAGGACCTCCCGGTCAGAGGCATTGCAGTGACGTCAATTAATGCCCTGAGCCACCGAAACCGTTCATTTGGTTGACCAGAGGAAGGAAAGTCCTAAGCATGGGCTCATTCGCGGGTGGAGGCGGAGCACCGCCGTGCGGACTTCGTATGCAAAGCCTACCACCGCGCATTTCGTTACGAAGAAGGTCGCAGTATGTCGAGTGGAACGTTGGCAACCATATCTAAAACGAGATGTTTCCGAACAGCATACTCTTAGATGCGGGAGGAAATGAATATTTCAAAGGAATCCTAGCATCGTGTGGTCTATTGAATTGTGGGATAACCTTTATTGTTTGTAGATTGTTTATTACAAATATTAAATATTCACTTGGAACACAGTGTCTTGACTGAAGAATTTGAAGGTGTTATAAAGCCTCCCGTTTTTACTAAGCTATCTGCGAAGTGTTCTCCAACGTATCAAAGACCCGTGAATAATATTCATTTCTTAATATCCTCTCTTTCTACATGCATTGTTTAATAAATGCCTGCTGTGTTGAGCTCAGAGCCAGCGTGGCCGCTGAATTCAGTGACTCTGACCTGGAGATCCTAGAGCTCGAGGCCAGAAGGTGGCCACATGAGCTAGATAGCTAGGTCTATTCATCCTTTGTCTGGAGGAGAAATGTACAGTAGCTGCCGGCTGCACTGAGTGGTAGTTTTCCCGTGGTTACTCAGATCAGTATGAGGCAAATGCCGGAGCAGTAGCCTAAGAAACGATCACTGATTACGCACGATCTTTTCGTCCTCTTCCTTATCCTATCCTCACCCCCTTACTTACACACCCTTGCACTTACATACACCGACAGAAATTTCTGCATTCGTTTTAATGTGAAAGTACATGAAAGTAATTTTCGTCTACGTAAATTAAATTTAATGTGCACGTACAGTAACTTTAATATACGTATGCATTAAAGTTAATGTACGTGTACAATTAAGTTTAATGCACAGAAGTAAGTTAACTTAACAGTTGTACATTAAATCTAGATTGATTTTAATTTAAGCATTAAATTTAATGTACATGTACATTAATCTCCATTTAGCGTACAAGATACATTAAAATTAATGTACAGTTGTACATTAAACCTATATTAAATTTAGTTTAATTAATAATGTAATTTCTGACAGTGTACCCTACACTAATTCTCAAGTTGAGAGCTTAGTGCTTGTCTCAGCTGGAAGGAGATACCTGGTGCCGGAAATCCCCCCTCCTGCAATCCGATGTATAGGTCGGCTCTATATCTCACCATTCAGTGGGAGAGGAACCCCGCCACCTTCTGTGGTGCAACTTTCAACTACACTACCGGGTCTAATGACTATCCCGCATAGCTGACGTGCATGGCAGCGTTAATAAACTATAAGACGTAATATGTGGGGTGTAGAAATGAATATTGGCATTCGGGTTTGTGGAGGCGGGAATAGGTTGTGGCGAATATACGGTCTGAAGGGAATGAGCTAATTGCGACAATTAGATGGATGATCTTGTTCAGAAGCAAAGAGTTAATGTAATCTGGCGTTTGTATTGAAGAAGACAGTGGAAGTTTGAATTGAACGAGGATCGCAGGTGACCCTGGCCTTTGCGGCGGCTGCGGGTGCCCCGGGGCGCCGCGCTACTGATCCGCCCCCCCCTCTTCCCTCCCCCCTCTCCGCCCCCCTCCTGGCCTCGGGGCGCGGCGCCGCCGCCGCCTACGCCAAGTGGAGCGGGAGGCGCAACCGGCGATCTCTCGTGGGCCTCCGTCTGCGCGTTGTGCGCTGGTGCAACTCGTCACGTGATCTTTCACATGCAGTGACTCATTGACGGTAGCATAACTTCTCCCGAATTTGTTATTTATTACGTAACCTATTATATTACGTTTTTCAGACATCCGTTCAGATAGCTTTACTCTTGTTTTAGGAAATTATTGAATACTGTAGATTGTGTCAATTCGGAACCTCGGTTAAATGTAATGTTAATGAAATAAATATGAAACATTACAAACCTTTCGGCTTTTATATTATTATTATTATTATTATTATTATTATTATTATTATTATTATTATTATTATTATACCCGCTTTCGGCCATTTACGTCCACGCTACCTACTCTTTTGAGGCCCAGTCGTATTTCACTCTGGAGAGAGATTAACGTGTGTTATAGAGGGGATCAGCTTTTCGGCTGATTTCTTGGTAAGGCGAGGTTGTTAAGCCTTGAAGTACAAAGTATGAGGTGATAGGATGAGTGAAGAGCCAACCACTAATATGACCATGCTTACGAAGACTCGTGCCTGCAGCTTCCTCGGCCCAGACGACGGCTGCCGCAACTGCCTGTGCCAAGGGGGCCGGCCTATTATTATTATTATTATTATTATTATTATTATTATTATTATTATTATTATTATTATTATTATTATTATTATTGAGTGGCGAGACTCAGACTATAAGATCTTCTTTTCTGACTGACCACCTTTTATCGTAGATTTTAATGCGATCATGTGAAATGCGTATTCATGCATTTTCTTTGAATTGAGATCGGGAGTTATACAGAACTGTTTAAAATCTCAATTTACATAATTAAGAAATAATTTCACATTTATAGAATTTTCTTATATCATTGTAATTCGTCATATAATGCCACAGCTGAGACGGCGAGTTGGCGATTAAGTAACAGAGAACTGGTACTTTATTTTATCAGCAATTATGAAGTGGCCAATGATCACCCACAACCCTTAACTGCGATCACCCTCAACGATTGCTATAGCAGACTTCTGCTATTTGGTTCGACCTCAATATAATAAAGCCGGAAAGACGAAATTTCTACCTTAAAAAAGAAACATTTATAGTCTTTCAGGCGATGCCGTTTTGGGGTTTGGTTAATCATAGGAGAATCAAATATCGTGTTGCTTTTAGTTTCAAAAATACGAGTATGTTACTGCATATGCAACGCAATTCTCACATGCAATTAACCCTAGCGATACCAAGGTCCCAAGGCCCGTGCATCACGGAGGAGGGGGGAAGGATCCTCCTAAATTCTGATTTTATTGATGTCTTTGACGATTTTGATAAACTGATGTAACTAATAATATACATGTGCATTCACTGAAACAAAAAATCTTATTCGATTTCTGGTCCTGTAAATAAAAAAACATCGACATTGTCGCATAAATGTATGTATTTTTATAACAAAAACTTTATTGTATGCCCAGAACAGACCTTGTATCTTTGTTACATAGAAATGTATTACATTATTTTATACTAAAACTTAATACACGACTAATACAAATAATTCCAAAATGTATTCTGAATGTTCAGTTTTGGAGGGAATAGTCACGATATTTTTATCCAGTCACGACGCTCTAAGTATTCAAATTATATCAAAATTGGTAAATTGCATCATATTCTGATTGAAAAGAACATCATATACAATATCAATTATTTAAGTTTTCTAAAAAACATTGAAACTATAAATATCAAGCAAAAATAATCAGCGAGTCTCTGAGCCTCCCCCCCATAATGCTGCTAGAGTTAAATAACGAATAAACATGAAAATGGGTAAATAGAATACTAACAATGAGAAAATAGTTATTTATGATACGAGTGGTAAAAGTGCTATTTTATTTTGGGAGTAGGAATGGTTACGACTCGATGTCGGTAGGCCAATTGGCGCAATCCTACGAGCAAAATAAAATTACTTTTACGTCTCGTATCAGAGACAATTTTTGGACAGCTTTAGTGATTTTCATTTAATTTTAATTCAGATGTATACATCACTTAATGGTACATTAAAGTTAGTAGTAACTGATGCGGAGACACGAAAGTTTTTTGCTTCCTTTGTTGCATTCACAGATTTATATGAACACTTTAGCATCGTCTCACTATTAGTGCTAAAAATAAAACTTTCAACGCGGTTTGCATGCTCTGTAAGAACCACTTATTCTAGTGGCTGTCTAAAAATCTACTTCCGGTATAATCGCCGATTTTGTAGTCAGCGCAGACCCAAAAGAAGCAGCACAAGGACTCTACCAGAACATGAGCAATGTGTCCACTAACTGGCCTGGCGGTGTCTGGAGTGAGCCCAGAGGCTGGGGCCCGAGGCAGTCCAACTCGGCGAGGAATCTCGCGGGAGATCGTGGGGTCGAGATTCCGACCAAGGACTAAAAACGAAAGTTTGAGGAAGCGGTCGATTTTACTGGAAACTGGAACACACATTTGTCGTGTCTGTCAACGTGCTCTGTGCGGTGAGGTAAAAATGTACGGAAAATATTTTAATGAGTGGAAGAATGTATTTAAGCAAATCACAGAGCCCGCCAATGACCTTTTAAGCTCAAAATTAACGACCATAAAAATGTGAATTATCTTGCTTTTACGGAAGTGGGACAGAGTAAAATTATTCTTTTTAATTTTTGGGTTAATCCGTGCATTTTAAATCTGTCTTGAAGAAATATTTTCAAAAATATTTCGAGTTGCGGTCAGGGGTATATCTGTATTTTATGAACATTGGCCGCTTTCAGTGCCAACATCATGATTGTTTTTTAAAATGTCTGTTACGATTGTCATGTATAGTGTTCATATGAATAGTTTTTAATTGGTATATTGAGGATTCTTTTGTTTTCCACCAATGTTCTTAATTTGAAAAAAAATTATGTAAAGCTTATCATAATCAGTAGAATTATTAAAAAAAATTAACTATATAATAAATAGTTTCAAAAGACTTCAGGAAGCAGGGGACGTGTTGTATACCTAAAATGTTTCTTCTCTTAGTCTTCAAAAAGAGCAGGTTTTTGATATTGCAATAATAGAGAGGAAATGTTTGGGGACTAATTATCTCAAAGGTTTCACAAATATCAGTAGAATAAAAGGGTATTCATGAACAGTGGTTTGATAAAATCGAAAGAATATGTCGGTATTGTTTGTCAAAGTAGCATCTATTTTCCCACTAACTGCACCTAGAATATGGGCTTGGTGAATGGTAGATTGGAAAGCAGGGACGTTGTGAACAACATGGCTGTTTGTCTGGATCCGTTCCCGTACGTTAAAACTGGACTTCTTTTCTCTTTTCATTTAAACCGTAATATATACTTATCTACCATTTGTCTCCATGTGCGTTTAATGGGTCAGAGAATGCATGTGGTGGTGGCTGAAGGCCGCCAATATAAGGGCTAAAGTGCCAAAATTTACGATTTTTTCGGTTTTTATCTTTGTCTGTGCCTTCTCGCCGTGTGCACCAATCTTAATCATCATTGAAACTTCTTTAAGATGACGTGTGTACTAAGTTGAAGATTAAAAGCTTCTCATTTGCGGAGTTATGCGTGGCAGACCTATATTTATCCTGCCTTACAGGTATGGTGAAACACTATTTTGTGTCATAGAGACTCATATTTAGCACCAAAATCTCGATTTCAATTTTTTCGACGAAATCCAATTATATCAATACAGATAAATAAATATGAAGTGTCTGATTTTCAGCTTTTAAATACTTTTTCAATTTACTTATTCGATTTTTAAAAAACTCTCTCGCATCAAATCCGTTGTTGACTGCCTACTCGTCCGAAAACGACGTAATGACAAATGTCAGCAAATTAACGTTGAATATGTTAATTTTAAAATATTAACATTTAGTGATTACACTATAAAACATGGTCATATGAAGAAGTGATCACATTCATAAGCCCACTATCTTTCATTTAAATAAAAAATCATGAATTTTTTTTGCTCCAAGTTCTTACTAAACAAAAATCCTAATGTATTTTAAACTTATAGATATAAATCTGGACGACAATATTATCGGACACCGATTTTTCTGTACCAATCTATGAACAGAACATACAGTACTTGTTTCATAAGAATGATTACAAGTCTCCCAATTCCATTAATTATTCGTGTTTTGATTAGCATGTTAGATGTGACTGCTATTGAGAGGAGGAGAAGGAGAAGAAAATGAAGAGAACAAAAAAAGAAAAGGAACGATGATCCGTACGAGTGAAGGGACAAACACAAAGAACTAAGATGAAAACTTATGAATAGGTAGAAAAGGTGGGACGAAAACTATATCGGAAACAAGATCAAATATCACTTTGTTGACGGTAGAAAAGGAAACGAAAATAACATAACGATGAGAGGGAGACGGGCACAGTGAGTGAAGGAGAGAGGAAGGGAGGGGAAAAGTGAGGGAAAGAAGAGGAAAATGAGAGAACGAAAAAACGCTGAATAACAACAAAAAGCAGTAAACGGAAATAAAAAAGGTGATTGTAGCTCTTTTCGTACTCTTACGTAAGTTCCTCCAGGAGCAACATGATTTTACATGATTTAAACGACCTTAAGGATTCCAGATATTTGTTTTGTGTTCACGGCGATGAAGACGATAAGGCGGCTGGTCGCATGCGCGACTCTTCTCAAACGGTGTTGCTGTGGTTCGTAATAAAAGAAAGTAGGGAAAAAGTCCGTATTATCGCAGAGTTACATGAATATTGAGCACGGTATCAACATGAATTAGTAGATTTAAGATCTGATGCGCATATGAGGCAGAAATGTAAAAATAAAAATTGACGAATACATTCTTAGAGCCGAAAATATCAGAATAAAAAACATTAAACAACAATTCGATGTAAGTAAAATAAGTAACATATCTGTAATTTAACACATTCATGACCTGCAGCAGGAAAAATGATACAGAACAAAACAACATAAAATAACTTTACAAAACGTTGCACGCACATCACTATTCAGTCTTCTTCACCATCTTCGCTTAATGCAAAGAAAGTCTGTTTTCTCCATGACATGACATCACCGGGAAAAATACTTTTTTTTCTGCGATCATGTAAAAATGTGGGTTTCTATGCGCTTCTGCGTGCGTGTAGTTAGTCTTTTCTTAAAACATCTGAAAAAACGTGTCGCTACCACGCGTAAAATACTTTTTTCACGGTTACGTCACAGCACAAAAAATACTTTTAAGCACGGGAGGTAGCTTACAAGAGAAGTGAGAAAATAAAGCACAAATAGTAGCAAACAACTTTAATTTCATAATTATTAAACTCTTCCCAATAACTATTAACATATAATTAGTATGAACCTGTTAACACATAAGTGACTCTCTTCTGATGGAAATTCTCAACTGATGGAAAGTTTATTTGTAAATACCTTAGTAATTTTAATAAATTAGATAATGCAGCGTTCGCAGTTTCGAACTATTCTTGTGAAATGTCAGCATTGATTTCAACCATTTTAAATTCAGTAATTATAACTACGATGTACCAATTATACAATAGGAACTCGTGTGAAACAACAATGCATTACCACCCTATGATGCGAAACCAGAGCCTTATGTTGTACAAACGTTAAAGAAGGGGATTCATTCGGGATAAACCACGAATATATGAGATGAGACAAATCATAATTCGTAGTAGAAGCATTTTAAACGATCAAAGAAAAAAATGTTTTTATTTCGTGAGTGAAATTATTTTTTGCTCAATCTCAAACGAGCAAAAAACCCCTTCACGCATTTAATATAAAAAATGACTATTTTACGGTAACTTCACCTTTTCAAGTGTCATAAGAGAAGACTAACTTTACGCACGTCAGAGATACGAAGAATCCCTTACTTTTAATGACCGTAGAGTGTTTTACTTTCTCGTATACGTACGTATACACGGAGTACTATACGTAGTATAGAGAAAGTTATGTAATTCTGCTGCAAAAAAAAAACAGCGATTTTTCGACGGATAAACTCGTAACTCAAAACTTGTACAGAAAAAGTGTTCAGAAATCCCGTTCTAATATGTAGCAAATTAATCCCTCTAACACTTTATTTCACGAATAGTGAGCTCTTGATACGGAAAAAGTGTTTTATTTTCAAAACGTCCGTCCGTCTGTCTGTGAACAACATTAGCACCTAAACTATGCGTAGGATGTTTTCCAATCTGAATAATCCCCGGTCGATCTGGTCTCACTCGAAGCTCTAAGGTTTTGAATGACGTTCGTAAATCTTTGGAGGTACATTTCGTGAAGCTCTTGGTTTTCTTGTTGTTTGCCGTCGTGGCCCACTGTGCGGTCCGCTGCGGGCCGGCGGCGGCGCGGCGTGGTGTCGGTCTGTCTGCCCCCCACCAAGCGGGTACAGCGCGAGACACCTGAATCGGTCGTTTGGGAAAGGTTACTGGTTCTCGAGTGGGAGTTGCGACTCACTTTTAACTTATGAGATATTAAAGGAAGCAAAATTGGACTGCGCCGGAGCGCGTGGGAGTTATTAAGCACCGTAGTTTCTCAGCGTAGATCCTTAGCTGTCGTGCACGTGTCATTACGGGCGATAGACTGAGGTTAAATCATTTGCTTGCCACGATTACGGAAGCAGATGTGTGCCTGCGTGTGTTTGTGGGGGGGGGGGGGAGGCTCGTGAATGTATATAAGTGTTTGTGGGTGTGACAGATCGTGACAGATGTCACAATATTTTGAAAAGATTGGTATTTTCACAGAGAGCAGTGTTTTCAGATGTATTTCCTTCTATAGCGCACGTTCTTTGTTTCCGATTTCAAAAAAATATTTGCAGAAAGTATTTATAATGCCAGTGTTAAGAGGGGAAATTTAGTTTGCGAGTTGGGAAAATTACCATTTGAAGTCAATAGACCGAAACAAGTTCGATATTTCTGTGAAATAAAACCACTTTGAATATTACACAATCTACTCGAGACAGGATTTCAGTAGTTTTAACTTATGAGTAGTTAAAACTTTATTTACATTATAAATTACATTAAATGTATATCGAATATTATAAATGTGTATCGAATAATTCACAACTTGTGTTAAAAAATGGAAAATTGAGTAACTGTGGAGAAGAAAGTGGATTTTCTAATCAAAGCAGCCTTGTGTAAGAAAAAAAAATGTTGGGGAAATTATTATCTTCTAAATCGAAAACTTAATATTAATTATCTCATTAATGTTGTACTAACAACTATTACAAAATAATTATTTCATATTAACTGAAAAAAAATTACATTAAAATATTTTTGGTAGTGCACAATGCTTGTCGATTATTTTACTTTTTCCAAAAGTGTTAAAATGACGTCAGTATACATTAACACATAGTTTCAGAATATCCCACAATCAAAATTGTATTTTTAACAGAGAGCATAGTGGTGCGAAGAGGCGGCGTCAGGGATGGATGGTGGTGGCCAACCAGAACATTTTGAAAGGGGCTTCGTAGACTTGTGAGATAAAATATTTTATTTCCGTAAGTTTAAGCCTTGATGAAAAATTACATAGTTAACGTAAAGATACACTTTAAAATCTACAGTGGTGATTAACGAAATCACATGATTATCCCAATGTTGTTGCTGTACTTTTATTGCCTTATTTTCTAGATTATAAGATTTGAAAAATTTAGACTTTTGACCTAGTCGTAAAAGTCAACAATGTTGTGCCGTAATCATTAATTATTTCCCCTTTTTTTTACAATAATTGATATTATTTTATTATTTATTTTTTGTAAAACACAGTTTATACATGTCAAAATGTACAGAATAATTGCACATTTTAAATGCATTTTATATTATATATTATTTAAATGTTCCTTTTGAAGCGGTGTTTTAATATCTGGATATTGGTAATTTGTGAAAATAGTCAACGAATTCAATTCTCCCCAAAAGTACGGTTTTATTACATTGAAACGGGTTTTAACGTGTTATTTTATAAACTGTGTGAATCATATTTAATGTGTTACACAAGAATGGGCGATAAATTAAGTAAAAAAATCTTCAATTTCTAACAAACTATGAAAAAATGGAAATTGTGCATTTATTTAAAACCAATAGTGGAACGGCGAATTCGGGGCAAGAACTAGAAGAAATGTTTAATCTAGCTTTGAAAGGTGGCCAATTTAAGCTCTATTATTCCTAAATACACTGACTCTTGTGACTAAGCCATTTGGCATGGCTGAAAAGGTTTTAATTGCAAGTATGATATATCTTCTCCTACATGAGTTAATGTCTTAAAAGAAGAGAAGGGAATACCGAAGAAAAATTGATCTGCGAACTTCCTCGCGATTAGTTAGTCCTCCAGTAGTATTTGTCTACAGTAAAAGAAGGTTGAAGATTTATATGTTTTTCTCTAAGAATTATGTGTGTAAAATGTCAAAATTTATTTTAAACACGTAAATGGTCATCCGTATTTACGTCGTTATAAAATACTAAATGTGCCTGTAAAAACATGCATGTACTTCAGTTTCTCTGCGAATAATCTTCATCAAGAAATTTCGTCCAAATATCCTTGATCCATTGAGCAAATGCTGAGATGACCATTGTTTTACTTCTGGACATATATGTAGCTTCCTTGCGTACTTTGTGTTGATGTCTCATTTTGCTAGGTGTGCTAGGAGTAGGGCAGGAAGTGAGTTGTGATTTTGTTATCAATACTATAAAAACAAATTTGTAGTTCGTTTACCGATGCAAATTGGTTACTCCGTGATTACTCGGAAGCAAAAGTTTCTATTTTCAAATCTTCCTAATCACGGATTGTTGGTACTTTTATTCATCATTCAACTATGTACAGAAAAAGGGTAGTCAGGAAGCTAAAAATCCCTAAAGACAGATTCCGACCACCATAAATCAGCAGAAAATTGGCTTCATGATATATCCACCATCATATCAACGATCATTCGCTGTAATTTCAATTTTCTTTCAAAAATAATTAACATTTTTCAACATAAACCAAAAACATTGAACGCACCCATTCAGGGCACCCACAGTTAGGAAATAAACCAAACGTTATGCATGTTTCTATTCACAACCCTGAAAAACATGTATGTAAGTTGAACAGGAAGAAAATAAATTTAAAAAAATAAAAAAAATTACAAAGGAATCTAAAAAAAGTGATCAGGTTGTACATCCCCCATGTCACATACAATATCACTGAAGATAACTATATAAATAAACAGTAAAATAAAAGTAATAATTTTATTCGTTGTATCAAAATATTATTGAATGAAATATTAAGAAATGACGTTATTATCTTCGGCAAAATTTCGTTTCGTTCTTCCGATATTTTCTTTACGCGAAGATTAGTTGAAAACTTAAGCAATAAATCGTCGCAACTTAGATCATGACAATTGAACCGAAAATTATTATGACTACCTAGAGTATAACTTAAACGAAAGTAACTTAATCAAATTCGTTCACTGGGCAAGTTCTTGTGGCCGCTGAAAAATTAACGAAATAGCAATAACATGCAATCAAAAGTGGAAAGCAAATGATAAATGTACTACCGTGCGGACAATCTTGCAAAGCGCAGAGGTGTTGGGCAATTCATATTAATGGAGGCGACGCAGAGCAAATGTCTTGCGATATGTGGGGCGATAAATACACGTATGATAAAACGTAGCGTCTTTGAAAGGTGTTGATGTTACAAATGTCGACCGACGCTGCAACCGCGAAAGGACATGAGGTGAGCGAAAGTGGGATCCAACACTGTGAAGTCACCTGCCCACTCTTCTGATGCAAAGAACTAGATTGAGGTACGTACGCCTCTGATGTTAATCTCATCCCTTCGTCATCGTCAATTATCATCGCCACAATAAGCTTCTATCTTCTTTTTGACAACTTATACTTAATTCAATTCGTATGCTTTTTCTATTTCGTATTCTTTCTCCACTATGTCGACTTCTCCAGAGGTTGCTACATTTTCTGTGAACCCTGATCTCCAGATCACCAATTTTGTTTGAGAATGAACTTCCCACTCCATAGTAATTTTTTCATCATTAAAATTTAAATTATATTTTGTAATTTCATTATTTAAATGTATATAATGTGTAAATCAATTCTAATTATTTAATTTCGTATTCGTATTATAACTCTCCTCTAGATAATGTGTTGGTGTGGTTCACGGCTTGACTTCCTCATAGTCATTAGTGACACTATTAAATGACTTTCGTCTGTATTAACTTTTCTTTGTGAAATAATCAGTTGCGTTTGTGCAAATGGCCTTAATGGGATAGTTTTCATCTTAATTCCCTCATTTATTTTGATTTTAATTTTACTAAGTTGAGATAATGAAGATTTCTACGGTTGAGATCGGGAGTTGAGAACGGGCGCCGACGAGAACTTCACATACCGTACATTGTACAACGGCATTACGTAATAAATCACGCTGGAATAAGAGATGGGATACTAGTATTCGTAGGGCAATTGTACATTATTTGTTTCAATAGGAATGTTAAACGTAGCATGCACATTGTTATAGCTGTAACTGAGAATTAAATATCATGGACGTATCTGTACTTTATGTTCCTAAAATACATATAGCGTACTAAACCAATTACAAGTAATTAATTAGCATCCATTGACAGATATAAAAATAATCAGTATCGCGAATAATATTCGCGCTATAATTTTGTACCCAATTTATTTAGTCTGTAATGATTTTTATTGGAATTTAGATAATTTTACATAGTTTAACATTTCTGGTAGTAAAGCCTGATCGTTGAAACACACGTTTTGTAGTTTTCTGTAGAGGAAAATGAACTTATTAACACGTATGTTACCTAATAATGTCGTTGGAAGTTTCAAACTGTAACAATCGTTTTAACTACACTTGATTCTCCATCAATTTATAATTATGATACCCAAAAATTACGAATATCATATATAAAATATCAATATTTTTTGTATTTTATGCACTGCCCTACTGTTCATCCGATTGTGATACAACTTTGTCAACTTATTGCTTGCCTTTGCGCGAAGGTTGTAGGCATAGTACAACGGGAATGGGGTACGTCGCATATAGACGGAAAAGGGACAATTTGTTGATTATCGTTTATTAGTTTATGACTGAAGTGCCCCTGAACAGAAGCTCTACGCAACCCGCCCCCCCTCAAGTATTGATTGCGTCTTCGCTGCATTTTCTCCCATGCGATTGTGAAATATCGGCCGGAATTATTACTTAAACGTTATCTCAGACAAGTAAATCAAATTTCTCCAAGACAGAGTCATGGATAGCAAATGCATGCCCAAATATGAGGGAGAACGTTTTAACAATAGGATACTTGTCAACCAGGTCCTAGAACACACCCATACTCGCAAGAAAGTCTTTCATCTATTAAAATTTGTGCAGATTGTAGCGTTAAACCAGTAGCGCGTGAAGTGTAATAGCGCATTGCAAAAGCGAAGCATTGCCGAGTCCACTAGTACATTATTACAAGATAATTGCTCATACATTGAGCAACATACTCAGATATTATTTGACTCTGAAAAAGGATGGATTTGTGGGTATAATATAGATGGTTTTTGTTGTGAAATTCTTTTATTACCACACTGTTTACTTGCTTTTCGTCAATCGTAAGTAGACCTTTCCAGTGCAAAAATATTATAAATATTATAATAACAAATGTGATTATGCAACAATAAGATGAACATTCTGTTATTTATTATGTATGATAAGGATGTTACGTGTTATACATTATATGCATACGTAATCGAATGACCTATCTCGTTATCGTACATGAAACTACATTTCAATTCCAATACATCGTACAGATCATCGAGACGGAAACGGGGAATGGGACAAACTATTTGGCTTATCAACAGTCTGCAGGATGCAGCATCACAGCAAGAAACTTCGTAAGTCATTTAAAGTGTCACGATTCTCCGTAGTGCAATACAAAAAAACAAAAAAATTGAGAAGTTTGTGGAAGGAATGGAATGAAAGTAAATGAGATCGAGAATTATAGGAAACGACAAGAAGCAGGGCGACGAAATTTGGTGCTGCGTTTTCGTGAAGTTAACAGTTCCGGGAAGGAGAGATTCAAGGCGACGAGAAGTGATGCAGGTGGGGAGGAGGTGGACATGGTGAGAGGAGGAAGAAGTAGATACAGATGGTGAAGCAGGGGAAGAAACAGGCACAGGTGGTGAAGAAGAAACTGCGGATGTTGAAGAGGAGGTTGACGATGAGTAAGGAAATGAAGCCAATCCGAGAGCTGTGAAACCCCTAGGGGAGAGGGCAGCGCCCATCAGCGTTGCGCGCCTCTGCCTCGTTGCGCGGGGCGCGCGCCGCCCGCAGTGGGCCCCGTCTGCGCGGGGAGGGTCACTCGGTAGGTAGAAGTGTTCCCTCTTTCATTCCTTCCTTACTTCCTTTATTTCTTTCTTTCTTTCTTTCCTTTCTTCTTTCCTTCCTCTCTTTCTTCTTCTTTCCTTCCTCTCTTTCTTCTTCTTTCCTCCCTCTTTCTTTCTTCCTTTCTTTCTTCTCTTTCTTTCTTCCTTACTCTCTCCTTTCCTTCCTCTCTTTCTTTCTTTCTTCCTTTCTTTCTCCTTCCTTCCTTTCTTCCTTCCTTACTCCCTTTCTTTCCATCTTTCTTTCTTTCTTTCTTTCTTTCTTTCTTTCTTCCTTTCTTTCTTCTCTTTCTTTCTTCTCTTTCTTTCTTCTTCCTTCCTTCCTTTCTCCTTTTCTTCCTCCATTTCTTCCTTTCTTTCTCCTTCCTTTCTTCCTTCCTTACTCCCTTTCTTTCCATCTTTCTTTCTTTCTTTCTTCCTTTCTTTCTTCTCTTTCTTTCTTCTTCCTTCCTTCCTCTCTCCTTTTCTTCCTCTCTTTCTTCCTTCCTTTCTTTCTTCCTTCCTTTCTTTCTTCCTTCCTTCCTTCCTTCCTTCCTTCCTCTCTCCTTTTCTTCGTTCCTTTCTTCTTTTCCTTCCTTTCTTCTTTCCTTCTTTCCTTTTTTATTTTCCTTCCTTTCTTCCTTCCTTACTCCCTTTCTTTCCATCTTCCTTTCTCCCTCTCTTCCTCTCTTCCTTCCTTTCTTTCTTCCTTTCTTCCTTTCTTTCTTCCTTTATTCCTTTCTTTCTTTTCTGCCATTCCTACTTACTGACTGACTGACTGACTGACTGACTGACTGGAAGGTGAGATTCGGCGCCACCCTATACGTCGTTGCGAGATTTCCCCCTTTAGATATTACCACCCCAGCCCAGATAAGCGGTAAGCTTTTGATTAATCTTCCGACATGTGTGGTAGTAAAGGGTCTGGACGCGCGTGCGCGCGCGTGTGTGTAAGTAAGAGGAGAGGATGGGACAAGGACAAGGAAGAAAGAACTTGCGCGGCCCCTGTTCCATTGGCTATGGTAATGCTCTGGCATTCGTCTATTTCCTATACATAATAAAAGGATCATGCCGATATAGTACATTCTCAGATGAAATCGAAAGAAGACTCACTCAAATATACTTTTAATTACAGATTTGGAATGCTGTCAAAAAGAATGAAATTGAAGTAAATATATGAAAAATGCATATAATAAATCACTTTCTTCATGTAAATCCCTTTTTATTGGCGTATCAATTAAAAAACAATACTTTTGTTCCATTACCTACGCGCAGCAATAACGACGATTAATATTTGCCCCCTGAATTACATTTATTACCATCGGACATTTTCCTGTATCTAGGTATGCAGATTTCCCTAACGTCTGTTGCGAGTACTCTTTTGGATTTTTTCTTGTCTCTTAATTCTTGAATATCTTCTTTACAAAATGATAGCAACAAAGACTACAAAAAAAAGGACCATCACAAATTTTGAAATAGGGGATTCCCCCTGCCGTGTCAATTTCGGCCCACTGTGTTCCGTCCCGCGGCGGATCTGTGTGTATTTTGCGCGAGAACGGACTGCATTAGCAAATACATCCCGACGTAATTTATTTCACATTTGCCGACAAATTTCCCTCCGCGGCGTCGCCCCGCGTCGCTTCGTTGGGCGGCGTGCGGCGCCCTTCTTTTCCCGTTGCACAAAGCCATTACCCTCCGCACGATGTCGCCCGCCCGCCCTCTCGCCCGCCCTCTCGCTCGCCACCTCAACCACGTTTCAACTACCCCCGCCCGCCCGCCCGCCCACCCACCCACCCACCCACTCACCCACCCACCCACCCGCTCGCCCGCCCGCCCGCCCGCCCGCCCGCCCGCCCGCCCGCCCGCCCGCTTGGCCGCCCGCCCGCCCGCCCGCGCTCTCGCCCACCTACTTACCTTCCTATCCACCCACCCACTCGTCCTGTCCGCCCATATACCCGCCTACCCATCCAACACTCCCGCCCGCCCGCCCTTCCTACCTATCCACCCACCCACTCGTCCGCCAGCCCACCGACTCCCCCCTCCCGCTCTCGCCATCCTCCTTCGCCATCCCCCCTCACCATCCCTCCTCGCCTACCCCACGCCTTCCCCTCTCGCCATCCCCTCTCGCACGCGCTCTCGCCCATCCTCTCGTCCGCTCGCCAGCTCGCCTGCTAGCACGCCTACCCACCCTCCCACCCACTTGTCAGTCCGCCTCTCCCCTCCTCACCCGCCCACCCGCCTCGGAAAAAGGCCGGGAAACGCTGAGTAACGTAAACGAATCTGGAACGGTTAACGCGAGCGCGGCGTGAGGAACGGCGTGATGGCATTCGCGACGCGATAACGATGTCTCGGGCCAGTGGCGGAGACCCCCGGCGCTCAGGCCAGTGACAAGGAAATAATAATAGAAAATACGTTTCATTAATTGTGATTATGTCGCTCAGAACTGATAGTAATTTAATGCAGATTTTATTTTTTATATTGTTATTACCAAGAAAACGCAATTTTTCAGCCTCGAAATACTTCAGAAAAAGTTTTAATAGCCAGAAAACAAAAACAAAAAAATTCGGGCATTTTTATTTTCTCGTATACATACGAAGTAATATACGTAGTATAGAAAAATTGATGTAATACTGTGGAAAATCGATTTCGAGATTTCAACGGAAATACACGTTTTGGGGACCCCCGATACTTCAAAACTGTTTTTTCTTCACAAAGTCTGTCTGTCCGTTCGTTTGTCCATTCGTCTCTGAGCCATTCCACGTCAAATCGCATAAGAGTTGACACGGCTTTTTTTTAATGTACGATCATTTTTTTCTGAAATCTGGACATCAAAAAAAAGAGACACGTATTTTTTATTTGCCTGAAAATTGATTATTAGTGTAGTTATGAATATATTAAATTTTGCAATTTACGCATACTTCACAAAATATGATCAATTGTCGCTCCGAAAGTACTTAGTATAAAAATTCCTGATTTATTTCATTTAATACTTTGAAATGTATTTTATTCTTCTGTAAATGCAGATTTCAAAAAATAAATATTTCATTTAAAAAAATGTATTTAAAAAAATGAAAATTTCTATATAAACTCGATGAGATAATTTTTTAAAAAAAATATAGGCGTATTCATCGTTCTATTTTCTATAAAAGACACCAAGAAAAAAAGTGGGCACTCTTCACATGGTTCTAAAAAATCAATTTTAAGTATGAGAGCGTGCTCTGCCTACTCATGCACTAGCGAACTGAGTTCGGTCAGTCTTTGATCCAAGTGCTGAAGAGCTATAAAAAGAACGACTGTCTGCCTGATTAGGGTTTCAAGAATTATTAGTATTTCAGTTGTTCACTCTGCTCCCAGAATGGATGGGTGACAGCGAAACGAAATGGGTGACAGGAATACAAGGCATTCAACGTCAAATCGAACAAAAATTGACACGATTTATTTTTAAATGCATAATATTTTTTATTAAATTTGACAATCAAAAAGAGAGACACATGTTTCTTTATTTACCTGAAAATTGATTATTTAAATAGTTATGCCTATATTAAATTTTGGAATGTACGTGTACTCCGCAAAATCTGATTGATTTATGTTCGGAATATACTTAACATAAAAATTCCTTGTTTGTTTCAGCTAATACTTTAAAATGCGTATTTTATTTCTTTAATATTCCTTTGATATGAGTACTTTCTCAAAACAAATATTTCATTAAAAATTGCAATTGTTTTTAAAAATGAAAATTTCTGTGTGAACTCGCTCAGATAAATTGAAAAAAATATAGGCGTATTTCTTATTCAATTTTCTACAAAATACAATAAGAAAAAAGAGGGCGCTCCACACAGACGTCACAGACATTAAGATGTTGTCTAGTGGTCGCATCCCATACGTGTACACCATGTTTTCAAATGTATGCAATGCAAGTGCATATGCGGCTCTTCGGAATATATAAAATAGTTGGCATGATTTCTGAAATGACCCTCGTGTTTAAATTATTCGACTCTACCTAGCTGTCCTACTTATGCCTAAGGAACCTACTATGGCCTCCTGCGGTAAGTACCGCTCCCCTGGGAAAGACCCAGTGAAGAGCACTCCCCAAATATCACGCTCAGCTAGCCTTTAGGCTCATCTCGTTCCAGCACCATATGCAATACGCCAGTTGTGGCCTATTCCCCATCTCTGTGCTTCTACAATAATTGTTATTTTGAATGTTTCAGTGCATTGTGCACTATCTATATAAAACGAAACATAATGAACCGTCCTTGAGAAAATCTTATTTATGTAATTTGTTTAATTTTCCCGATTTCATTAAAACTTTCACTAAATTTTCTTTTTTGGCTTAAAAACCTGCGCATGACATCATTTAAAGATTTCATTTTCAAGAATATATTTCATCGATAACAAAATATCTTCAATAGTGTTGTTGTAGGAGCCTGTTCAAAATATTTTAGGGTTTTGTAATTTTGGAAAATTCGAAGATAATATCTGGACGTGCACCATTTGTACTTTGTTCTATTCTAGGGAACATGTTACACAAATTGAGCTTTTTGTTAACATTTTGGAAATTTGTCGGAGATTCATTTAAAAAACCTCAAAATTAAGAGATATATTTAAAATTTGCAGGACTTTGAATGAAAGACAGAGAAGGGAAGAGAGAACTTGTAAAAAAACACTACTTTCGATATCAGAAGCCCCAATTTGCATTAAAATATGAACGTTGATTATTTGCTGCGTACATAGCTATCTATACCGCATAAACTGTGCATATGGAAAATTAAATGCTGTTAAGAAATAAACACAAAAATAAGCAATTAATAATTTGTCCATTTCGGTGAGTGATACACTGATGTCACGGAAGATTGATAGGGGGCTTTCAAGATTATCCAGTTTGCGTCATCTCTTACATTTCATATACGTACTTTCTCCGCACTCAAAGATCCACGAAATTGTTTCTGAAGATAGACATAGCTTATTAAAAAACATTCATTGAGGTTACTATCAATTTAAGAACTAATGTAAGTTAATGAATATGTAGCTAATATCTTGTATTTTAATGGTGAAATAAACTTAATGATTTACTCAAACAAACTCGGTCGAGGAATCTGAAAAGTAAATATCTATCTATCTTGCTACTTTATTGCTAGAATTGGCTCAATGAAAAATCATATATTCATTTCACGAAAACATGGAAATTTATTTAATAATTTAAAACAATATTTGGTATTGTTTAACTTTACCCAATATAAAATTAAATGTTTGTCATGATCGTTCCAACCTTATGTCTTCGCGCGCTTTTTCGGCCATCTTTATCCATCTTCGACGCCGCTGTCCTCAGGTCCCGACACCATCTTCTCTCTTCTTTTCTCGGAAACTCACTTCAATTACCGTTCATCAGATCAAGAAACCATTTGCTGCTAACATTCCAGTCCAATCACTGACAACTTCGTCCAAGCCCTCAATGTCCCTCCAATTCGTTCACATGAAATATTTTAAGCTCCACTGTCACACTTAGAGTTCCAATTTTGATGTTCTCTCAATATCCATTCCCTAGTAGATGCTTACAAGTCCCCAAAGAAAAAAAACTCCTAACATTAATTGGAGCACGATCCGTTCATGAGCACGGCATCAGTCAGAATGAATTTCTCTCGTATTCTTTCAGCCCTGCAAAGCTCGGTTCATAAATTCAATTGTTTATTTGCAGATAACATTTGATGTACTTTCGTACCTAGCCAATCTCTAAATTTCTTGCAAAACGAACTAGCCGTCTTCACGACCGTCACTGCTTTTTCGGCCAATCCCAGAATTCTATATAGAATTAGCTAGCCGTCTCCGCGATAGTCACTCCATGAATATGTTGACCTTGACGACGGCTCGCTTACCGCTGCTATGCTAGCATATTCACATAATTTATCCCCTTTAATTGACGCCATTTAAAATAAATATTGTACAATATTCAGTGACATATTGGTATGTCACAATGGAAATAACATACTTTTCTTTTATAACAATTAAATTAGCACAATTGTTTACAAGTTTGTGTTTAATATTTGATAAAAAATTGTTCAAAATTGCCTACATTTGGTTTCAAAATTGATACATATGTACTACTCCCCCATGTGTCACATACAAGTTTTACTGTTTGTTGACAAAATAATTCAAAATTAAATCAATTACTTCTGTAGAAAGAGAACTTCGTTTCAATCACTCCGAATCCATGTAAAGATCTGATCGACGACGTTCTTTGCTGGGAAAATGATCGTGTTGAGCACTCTAATTAGTTTTTATTTTACGTATTCTCTACTTTTCTTACATATTTTGGAAAAAATAAATACATCAATAAGTACATACGGCTTTCTTTATTACAATAAATTCCGTTTCTAATCATCATTAACAAGTTCTGCAACTTCAGCCATGTGTATAGATAGATCATGGACATTCACTTATAACTCGCAAACATGGAAAATGTCTTCATTAATCATAAACTTTTAACTATGAACGATTGAAAATGGTGAAAGCAAAATATGCAGGCGTTGGACAAAATAAGATGAACACCTGACATTCAAAATATTTATCTGTTAATAAGGTGTTGTGCTACCATTTTATTGAACAGTTGCAATTCGTCTCGGAATAGATTTGTAGGGTGTCTGAATAGTTTCCATAGGAATGTTTTCTCATTCTTGTACCAAACCATCCGCCAATTGCTTGAACGATGTTGGAGCTGAAAATCTGCTTCTCACCCTCTACTCTAAAACGCCCCATAACGGTTCAATTTTGTTCAGGTCTGGCGATTGTGCTGGCCAGAGAATTCTGATATTTAATAATTCTGATATTCTGATATTTCCCATCGAATTTCTCAGGAATGTCTACACTTCCAATGCTCATTATGATGCTCCGCCAACCATTCCTGAACCTTCTATGTTGTATGTACAGACGCATAATCATCTTGGAATATGGTAGTTTTTGGCAATAGTCTGCTAATCATTGTAAGCACATCATTGTTGAAGATGTCTGATATTCAATCGCAGTAATCCGGTCAGTAAGGGTAATGATAGGGCCAGTGGAATACCACAATTTAGCCGCCCAAATCATAACGGAACATCACTCAAGGTTGACTTTTGGAAGGAAGCAGGCCAGATCGTAGGCTTGTTTTGGGGTTCTACGTACATAAACACAGCCGTTTGTAGAAAACTATGTAAACGATAATTCATTGGACCATTCCACATTTTCCAGTCATCAAATGTCCAGGTTTTAAGATCGTGGCACCAGTTCTTTCGCAGCTTTGCGTTGGCCTCCGTTATGAAGGGTTTTGCAATTGCAGACCTTCCATGAATGTTAGCTTTATGAAGCTCCCGCCGTAGTTTGTATTACTCAAGTGAGTGTTTACTTCTGCAATCACTTTTGCCGCGCTAGTTTCACGTTGCTCATAGTTATTTTTAATGTTCGTCGGTCTCTGTCAGCTAACATTGGCTTTCGCCCACTATTCCTCCTCGTCGATGATGCTTTCCAATTTTTTGTGTATGCTTTCATGATTGGCGAAGCTAGTCATGCGGTTGGGTATTCTGAAAATTTCGCCTTACACTTCTTTGTAAATTAGCACCATTTATCGTTTTTTTCGTACAGCAAAAACATCGATAATTTGTTCTTTAAAGCTGCCGTTGCTACAAAGTTAATTTAGCAGACAATTCTCGATAGCCAGTTTGAAATTACGAATTCTTATATTTCACTTAGAATTTCTCAGGAATGTCTACACTTCCAATGCTCATTCTCTTTAATGCAATCATATATCTTTCACACAATCTGTAGATATAGAGAAGGCTAGACTGAGTTATATCAGTCAAAACACCTCTTGATATTTTTTCTAGACCTAGTTGACTAAGAAATACTTCAGTAACAAGTCTACATGTATGTATATATGTTGCATTATCAGTGTATACATTTGTTAGTTCATTTCGAAGCTGCTCATTGCAAGGAATAAATATTGTTTTATTAGGAAAGAAAACTTTTTTGAAGGAAAGGACGCTTTGTTGGGGGAGAACTGCTTTTCGTCAAGAAATTCAATAAAAATAAAGATTTCAAAATCTTGACATCGATCACTACTATATCAATAACTAGCTGACCCGGCGAACTCTGTTCCGCCTTAACAGCCGGTCCCATCTTTTTCTCGCGTTGCACTGACTGTGATAAACTGTTCTATCCTTGTTGCACTGCGTACGTGCAAAAACGTGCGTTATCACACAGGAACGCTGTCGAACGGGATAAACAGTATCCTATGTCCGTCTCCTGGCTCTAAGCTTCCTGCTCACCAATTTTCAGCCAAATCGGTACAGCCGTTCTTGAGTTATAAATAGTGTAACTAACACGACTTTCTTTTATATATATATAGATTAAAAAAAAATCAAGTGTGTATCTTTCAATAATTCTGGTCTTGAAAGATGATTTATGGTCATGTCTACTTCGAAACAGATTTCAATAGTCTCTTCATATCAGAAACGGCATATTACTACGTGTCTCTACTATTTCTATCTCTACGGCATATCACTTGTCTCATGATTCCGCATGTTGAGCGAAATCTGCATTTCGATATCACGAACCGTTTAGAAGTTATGGGAGTGGCCTATAGTCTGTGGGACATTCTCTATAACACTAAATCTTTAGCTTCATTAAGTGTTTCATAAAGAAAATACGAACAAAAATTGCACAAACGGCACATAAACAACTCGCTCTACTTTCCCAAAAGTTAGATGATGAGGTAAATTTGCCTGGCCGGGACATGGACGTGCATCGTGGTACTTTCTTTTTTCCATCATTTTATTATTTTGAATGGGATACATGGTTCAGCTTTACAGTAGAAACTTTTTCACATATTTTTTATGCTTATGATCTATTTAAAAAACTAAACTATTATTTCTTTACAACTATTTCGTAGGGAGAGAAATCCCACTGAGCATCTCACAAAGAATCATCCAAATCTGCAAATTGAATGTAAAATACATGTTTGGGAAATCTATTTTTTATTCTGGTGGGGTTTGTGGGTGCTTTGCCTAGATTGTAATGGGATAGTTGTGAAATTGTTGACATGTATTGTAAGAGTTGTGGGATAATTTAGTGATAGGGAGAATGATAGGTTTTATTTGAATTTCTTTATGAAGTTGTTTGTTTGAAATGAACCAGGGTGCTTTCGTTATTGTTCGCAGGAATTTGTTCTGTATGATCTGTATTTTATGGATATTGATTTTTGCTACATTAATGCAGACAGGGCAAGCATAGAGCATTAGGGGTCTAATTATGGATATATATATATATATATATATATATATATATATATATATATATATATATATATATGAGTTTGGCATTTTCTATTGTTATTTTACTATGGTTGTTTATTAATGGTTTTAATTGAAATAATTTGACTTTTGTTTGTTGTGTTTTAATGTTTATATGTTCTTTCCAGTTAATTTTAGTGTCTAGATGCAGACCTAGATATTTCACTGTTTTGTTTTGTGGGGTCCAAGGAATGGTGTTATTGTGCAGTGTGAGAGGTGGTGGTGTTGATATTGTTTTTAGTGAAACTATTTTTGCTGTTGACTTAGATGGGTTTAATTTAATTTTCCATTTGTGTGACCATGAATCTATTTGATTTATATGTTGGTGTAATGTGCATGGTGGTACTAGTCTACTTATGTTGGGAGCCTAGGCTCCCTCCTCAATGAGTGCGAGAGAGGAGATAGCGCCCCTCCAGCGCGCACCTTCTTGTGCGCATGCGCGGCACTGCCATCGGTGTCTATCCACATGCAGGCTTCCCGCTCAGCTGACCCTGCCGACTATCTTGCGCGTAAAGGGGGAAAAGGAGTCGAAAACATTTAAGTTTCTTTAACAATTCAGTAACAAAATATTGAAAAAATGGCACACATAACGACAAATTATTGACAAATAATTTGAGTATTCTAATGCTCCCACGTTACCTTTCAGCTTCGCCACTGCCTGTCATTACCCTGGACACTAGCTCGTGAAACGTTAAGCAGTTCAGCTGTCTTCGTCACAGACACCTCTAACCGCACACCAACCATGTGCTCTCTTTCAAAGTCTGAGAGATCACTTATTGCTTGTGTTCACCCTCACAGACAAAATCCTATAATTCACTGCAATATAACCTCCAAAATGTGGCACCTTCAACTAGGCAATGCAGCCGCGTCGCAGTTTACACGTCAGCAGAGATGCTAACACGCAAAAAGATTTGCCATATTGTATATTTTGTTCAACCGGTTTAACTTTATCATTCATTCATTGTGAAGAGACTACACCATGGAGACATTTAGTACAGATTTATTAGTTGGACGTCAAAAAATCGTTAAAAACTATGACGGTAATATGGAAAAGAAATGCTATTGATGCACATTTTCTTGAGCTCTGGGAGTTAAGATTTCAATGACAATACTAGTGTCCACTCTTAATAAAGACCCTCACATTATGCTTGGAAAACGCTCTATGACCGTTTTTAAATATTTTAAATAAGTTATAATTACCATTATGAAAGGCATGTTGAACTCTGAATGTATAGACCTCACTTGTTCTTCAACAAACTTCTTGTAGACTCACACCAGTTTTGAATAAAAACAAGTCTGATGTTTAATTTTATGAAGGTCGACGGTAAATTTCGAACTTAGCATAACTTAGCAGTTTAAAGTTCGTCCGTGTTAATCCATTGTGTTCTAAAAAGCATTGTTAGTAATATTGTTGGGTAAATACAAGAAACTGGTTCGTCAGATATAAAACCGGTTCTGCAACAATCGTGAAGTGCATGACATGGTCGTAAAAATTAATCCATCATGAAACTCACGTATTTCTTGTAGCATTCATAAAATATGACACAACCACTAATGGTCTTCCAAGTTGGAATGCCTTTTTAAATGCTTCAAATCGTTCATAAGTTTTTACCAACACCATTTAGTGTAAGGATTCTACGGATGTGAAAGGCTTCTAAGTAATAACTTTCCTGGCGATTTGACAAAACACAATTTCTAAATGCTCGACCAGAGATGAAATGTAATATTAATATAAAAAACATTTAATTCGCCTTATGACATCTACTTATACACTACTCATCGAAATTATTTCTCTACTGTACTCATGTAGTTTTCTTATTTTGCCTAAAGATATGAAATAAATTGCAACGAGCCGGACTTTCCTCCGACCTTATTTCTGCGGTACAGTTCTCCTTCAACTACAATGAAAATGAATCCACGAGATTTGCGGAGAGGAAAAGTAAAGAGGAGAAAATACGTAGATGTTTCTAGACGAGAATTTTTGTAACGTAGACCAATCCTCAATACTAATGCCACAAACAATGTAACAAGTCCGCAGTCTTCTTTTTGTAAGTTGACAACTACTATATTTTTAAATTATAGCATTATGTAACCTTTTGTATTTTGAGACAATGAAAACAAATTTATGGTAAAATATTTATTTCTTCATAGAAGACAAGTAAACACATTATATACTATTTTCGCCTACTTTTCTTGCACACATCCTTAGATGTTAATTGGACATTATTTCTGGAAGCTCGTACCAATGTATACATAAATTACGTGGGGAGCTTTTAAAAACAAAGCTCTGTGCGTGAACGGTGCCAAAAATGTTTACCAAACAATTTTGAATTGCAGGTGGCGATTCCTCGAAGATGGATTATAGAATAAGGGTTTACTTAGGAAACACCATTAGTCGGTAGAAATTGATAATAAATAGATTGCCACACGCCTGTGTCAAGACGAATGTTTCAGGATCAAACGTCTAGCTATCCAGTAACGTGTCATCAGTTCAATGGTCTGCGAGCCTGCACAGTTTTCTTCCGAATGATTCTTGCTACACTTACATGCCTCATTTCTACTCTTTCGGTAGGATTTAATTACCAGCCTCACTTTCCCATTCCGACTATTGCATTGTGCTAGCACGTGTCCACTTGTGTGAGTTCTCTCCCTTCTTTACGTGTCACTTATATCATGTTAATCAGCTCACTGGTGAGCGATATGATGCTTTATAAGAAGCTTTCTGGTTTCTCGGTCTATCGTACGAATATTCCCCTCTAGTGCAGTCCACCAGACCAAAGCTCTACACTGCTTTAGGCACTGCCAGTATTGTGCACCTATAGCGTATATTTTTCCCTTGAGTTTAGAGCGGACTGCAAGACGAGTTTTACTCTTCTGAACACTTCTTTTGCATTCTCTCCTCCATCGTGACTTTCGTGATGTCACATTCTTCAATTCTCAGATATTTGTATATTTTGCCTGGTTTAAAGTTTTGAATCACAGTGTGCTTATCAATTTCAATATTTTCTATTGTCAACACTGCCCCTCTTTAAGTTGACTTTTGCTCATTTGTCTGGAATTTATTTCAACGGTCATTGCTGAATTAATTTACCTGACAACTTTTGAAAGATAATCTTTACTTTCCTAGCAAATATTTGAGATCATTCGTGTAAAATATTTACATTACTGGTCATTCATCATCATGGAACTTCTAAGCAAATAAAATTTGCGACAATTGTCTAGATAGCGGGATCACATCAAACTACATGATCACAAAAACAGGCACAGCTAAGATGCAATAGAAAGAACAAGCAGTATGAAGGGGGAACAAATCTGAAGTGATTTATGCACTGATGATGAAGTGCATTTAACCGACGAGGTCAAAATACCTTTGAAGAGCTACGTGGTTTCTATCCTCCATTACGACTTTGCGGAGTGCAATTCTAATAAGTAATTTCATAAATTTGCGTAGTGTTGTGGTTAATGTCCCTGGTCTTCTTTACATGATTTTTTATAAAGTACTTGTACCAATTAATATGCTTTCTCGAAATTTTTACAACGAAGATAAATGAAGAGGGCGAACAGAACCTAACGATACTTACGATATTTTGTGAGCATTACTGGTCTCTGGTTTTGACACAGGATTAGAAAAATGAATGAAACAATGATCGATGAAATAAAATAAGAATGGTGATTATGTAGTTTCTCCAAAAATTATGCAAAGAGGGACAGAATTTCATTTTAGTTTAGGAACGCCAGTTAGTTTTTAATAGTTTAAATCAAGTTTTCTGCAGCATTATAATCATGCTTCGAGTCCACAGAGAAGGAAGATAAAGGCGAGTTAGACGTAATTTCGTCGGAAGTAAAAGGGTCTTAGAGTTCATTATAAGATAGTTCTTCAAGCATAGCCACTTATCACAGCAAGCTAGTTAAAAGGCGGCTTAGAGAACAAAATAATTTAAAAGATATCGAAATCAATTTTTGAAAATTTTATTTGTAACGGGAGACGGAATGCTCAAAATACAATGAAATACGGCTGCGATTTTTACATCATTTTTAAAGATGATTAATTTCATGAAAAACACATTTTCAAAGTAGAAATACTACTTTTAAATATTTTTAAACTAATAAAATTTTTGAGAAGCTGTTAGGCAGTTCACCGCCGTATGGATTCAGCTTTGTGAATCCAGATAATTTGAAGAGTTTTTTCAAGAGTAAAAATTGGGATGATGATATTGTTACGCTGCATGTCAAACGACGTGCTTCAAACAAATTTTCCAAAGGATGTGGGTAACACGTGAAAGAGTTACTTTTATTTATGGTGATCTTATAACGAGATCGAAGAAAGAAAGAAATAAAGAAAGAAAGAAAGACATTCGTTATGCAATTGAACAATCTTGAGGAGTAGTTCTTTGTAAAGCTTTTCCTCTGGAAGCGGACTGATAAATAAATTGAGGACTGAGCGGCATATATAAATTGGGGTCCCGAAGAAAAACAAGATTTTAATCCACATGTAAATCGGGGACTGACCCAGAGAAGGGCATACGTAAATTGGGGACCGACTACCTCATCTACTTCTAGGTTAAAGTGGAAGAACACATTATTTTTGAAGAACATATTCAGAGCCATTATTTTTAAAACACAACTCCCTTCTCAATTTTATGACTTATGACCGGCATATTTCTTTCTTTATATGGTTTGGTTAAAGTTGGTTTTAATTCAATTGAATTATTCGATGATTGAACGAATTGCGTAATTTTGTTGTACTAGTACTAGTCTTTTCAGAGCTGTCTGTATTATACCTTTGTCAATTAGATACGAGGTGCATAAAATTTCTACGGCTTGCCTAGATGTGCAGCGTATTTTTTAAAGGAAATTCTACATATCTTGCTTTTCTTCCTTTTTCTCAGATAATATTCTATAACTCTGAACATGACATTTGGACATTCTTCTAGTGCTTTCTTTGCTTTTTATTTTGATATAGGAACGAGTCTGGAAAATTTGCAATAAGTCACAAGGAGAAGGTAGATAGCAGCGCGGCGGCGGCAGCCCCTTAACACGTTTACCTGCTCAATCAGTCCTTTCCCTCACCAGGATTGGTTTGGACCCCAATTTACATGTAGGAATAGAAAGAGTGTTTCACGAGAAAAGATGAAGGGATTATTTGGTCCCAATTTACATAGGACTGATTGTTACTACTAACTCTTGTATTAAGAAAGACTTTTCTTTTATTTCACTTTATTGCAATTGTTATCAAATCTGAGAATTTAGTTTCAAATATGTTCGGTTATATATGTTCTCTTGCAAGTTCATCCAAACTATAAATATTTCAGTTTGAATCAAAGTTTGCTTTCTTTTTCAAAAGGGACGTCTTTATAGACTAAAAAATCAATTGTTATATTATTGGCTGCCACTGGCATAACCTAATCAGTGTACAAAAGCGACCACTCTGGTAGACATATTTTTATGTACGCTCCTGAAAGGGTTCCCCTTCCAAAATTACAGAGATCTTCAATAACAACGAAATGTTAAAAAGTGTGCATACTCATATTCTAAATTTTTATCATAACATTTTGGTTTACGGGGACCTTTGTGTACTGGTGAGGCTGATCACCTACCACTTTTGGGTACCAGGGTTCAAATCCCGATCGATCAAAGTGGAATTTTGGTGGCAAAACCGGGATCAATGCAGGTTTTCTCGACGTTCTCCTGCTTTTCTTATAATTTATCCCACTACCATTTCAAACCTTATCAACATCACTTTTAATCCATTTATCCAAAAAAATGACCTAGACTTGGCCGAAAAAGCTAGGCAATAGGATCATAATGACCATCTGCGCAACTCCACAATTTGTAATTTTTTCACTCAATATTTTTCATATCTTCTCCCGCCATCCTGGCAGTCGAAAATATAAATCTCCAAGAATTCTTCGTTTCTTTTCCGGAGGTCTCGGGGTTGCTGTCCCTACCGCCCACGTGGCGTTTCGGCGCGCCCGTTGGGTGGTCGTGGGGACGCGGCGCGCATCGCCGAATTTCGCAGCGTTTACAGCGGGCGACTAGACGCGATGTGACGAGACGCGACGCGACGCGACGCGACGCGACGCGTCTCGTCTCCCAGCAGGGTCGTTTGTGCCGCGTAATGCTTCCGGGTGTCAGAAGCCGAGCGCCAGTGAGCAGGCGTCTTGGCGCGCCGTTAGTGGAAGGGACCTGCCGCGCGCTCCGGCGGCCCCGCCCCCTCTCGCCACCCCCGCCCCCGCCCCCGCCCACGCGGACCTCTCCCAACAGCGTGCGCCGCGGGGGGCGTTATTCAAGCAAAGGCACGCGATATAACAATGGGTCAGGAATTGGGTCTTGTACGGGGGTAATATCGACTGATTGACTAAGGTCATTAGTTCCGTAAGAGTAGTGTATGCTTTTTCTTGGGAGCTGGTGGTGATCTTCCCCCTGTCGGCTAGCGGGGTTTACATAACCAGTTACTTCCCAGCAGCGGGGCACCGCCCCAGCCGGAAACCCCCGACGTGTATGGTAGAGTAGTGCATTTTGGTGTTAGAGTGTGTAAATAAGGGGTGAGACATAGAAGGGGAAGGAAAGACCGCGCGCGCTCCGTGGCCCGTTTGTTAGGGTACTGCTCCGGCATTCGCTTGGTATTGATTGGAGAAACCACGGAAAACTACCTATCAGAGCAGTCGGCCGCTAGAATTCTCCTCCAGACAGCGAGTGGTTTCTACCTAGCTGTCTACCTAATGTCGAAAATCCTGCCACTGTCGGCAGTGAAATCCTAGGACCTCCCGGACAGAGGCACTACAGTGACCTCAGTTGATACGCTGAGCCACCTCTCCCGGTAATGTTGACTGATGGATACGTAATATTACCTTTGTAGTTTGCTGTCCTGAAGAAAGTGAAATGTAGATGAAGCGTTGCCATGAGATAAAGAAATATCTCATTCACGGTCTAAAGATATCTTTATATCTTTTTTTACAATATAAAAGAAGAGAAGAGGGATGAATGAGTGGGTATTTATTCTGAGCCCAACTACTAAAAGCATTAGTCTCGTAATAATGGTGTCTGTTGTATCCGGAGAGGAGTCGGTTTACTGAAAAAAACGGTGTAGGTAGATTCTGGGCGGAGAAAGACTAAATTACCTTCTTTAAAATTAATTTAATTGTTTGAATATGCTTCTTCTAAGTCCAGACAAACAAATACTTCACTTCCATAATAAAAATAAACAAACTAGGCCCTGTATTCAACATATCGTTTAAAATATTTCATATTGAGCCAAAGCATGTATCAAGTTTGGTTGAAAAATACAAGCATCTCAAATAAATATTGTATTAAGTCTGTAAGCAAAAATTGTGTTAATATTTTCAAGCACGGTAAATCTTTGGGTATACGTCAAGAAACTAAAATACAAACTGAAGCAAAAGAAATTACTTGTCCATTATGATTTAGTTAGATACCCAGGAACTGGAGAAAGTCCAAGTGCAATTAAACACTTTCTATTTGAACTGAACATGCAAATATTTGATTGTGTTACTCCACCTACTCTCATACTAGCGACAGAATTCTCATAGTCGATGTTTACGACACCGCGGAAATCATACGTCTGCGTGGCTACAGAAAACGCATTCTGAGAGATTGTACCATCCATTCCGACACATGTAGATGTGAGGCCGCACGCGAAACTATCCGACACGTGACAAGTGAATGTAGTGGCCACGCACTGTTGGAATATAAAAAGAGGCATGATGAAGTGGTGAAACAGGTCCAGCAATTATTGACAATGAAAAAGGGCTTACTCGCCACTTCCACGCCGTATTATAAATATGTTCCTCAGAACGTGCTGGAATGTAGTGAGCACACTCTCTACTGGATTCGCTTCATTATCACTGACAGACAAGTTGGCGGCAATAGACCCCAAATAACACACATCGATTTAAACCATCAATAGGCTTACCTTATTGTTGTTTCAATACCCAATACCCACAACATACCGGTAAAACATCAAGAAAAGACCCAAAAATATACCGATCATGCCCATGAAGTCGCAACTCAGTGGAAGTTCAGCAAAGTGACAATTGTGCCAATAATAATATAAGCCACAGGAGTGATCCCGAAAATGGCACTTCGAGCACTAGAGTGCCTTCACTTGGATGCCAGGAGTATATAATACAATATGCAGAAGGCAGTTATCTTGAATACATGCCGTATTGTTAGAAGCCACCTGAATCTTCAATTACACCTTCGTACACGTGGTCATCATACCTGTGAGTGGTTGACATACCGACCAGTAAAAACTGTGAAGAAATAATAATAATAATAATAATAATAATAATAATAATAATAATAATAATAATAATAATAATAATAATAATAATAACAATAATAATAATAACAATAAATAATAATAATCAACAACAACAATGATAGTGCGGAAATTCATGGGAAATAATGTATTATAAAATTTATTTTTTTAAATAGATGTTTTGTGCTTTGATTTTATATACCTGTACAATTCATTCAAATGTACCAATAAAATGGGAAAATAACAATAATAATAATAATAACAATAATAATATTAATAATAGTAATAATGTAATTAACGATGAATAGGCAGGCAGGGAGTGGTGTGAGGTGACTGAGTGGTGGCTGCGCCCGCGTCCCGGGCCGGTGCCGGTAGCGTCGGTCGCTGCGAGCGTTGAGTCAGCGGCGGGGGCGGCGACGGCGGCGGGGGCGGCGTGGCGACGGGGCCGCGGGGGCGTATGGGCGCGTGAGAACGGCGGCGCCCCCGGGTGAACGCCCCCGCGCCGTCAGCACGAGCGCACGCCCCAGTGGGCCAAAGCGCCCAATTGACGCGGTCCGCTGAAAACGATGGGTGGTACACTGCTTACACGGAACAAACAGCGCGTGTTATAACGTACAAGTGAATTGAAGAGTTGTGGGCAAGGACATGGTAACCCATAATTGATAAATGATAAAAAAAAATATGAAAAGAGCCTGAGAAATCTTTGGGGCGTCGATAGTTTTGATCGTGGGACACAAGTCTGAAGAAAATAGTCCTAAGAGATTTTGATATGAAAGTTTATTTTCTTTAATATTGACCGTAGCATCGCGGATTATGTTAAACTTGTCTCATGCGGTTGTCTTGTCCACAACTGCCAATATTCGCCCAATATTAAATGACGTTTGGTGTTTTGTTAAAATAACGTACTAAGAATGTAGAGAGCTAGTCCCTATTCATAATAGTCAAAATTTTGTCCAGTTGTCAGAAATTATTTACCCTAAAACTCTCAATGGATGTATGTCATTTCCAAGCAAGCTTTGATCCAATAAGGAACGAAATCGGACGAGAAGAAATAGGTAAAAAAATACAAAGCAGTGTGTTTAGCTTAGCACAGACTTTCTCTATTAGTTGCAAAGGTTACGTAAAAGTATAACAATTTATTGGCAACATTTATATTTTTGTAATCGGTTGCTAAATTCTGCTAATTAAACTCCCTGAATCGTATTCTAGTAAATGTATTTGGGAAATTGTCCATTTTGATGCATGTGTGTCCAATAATATGTTTGGCAACGCTAAATCTAAACCTTATATTTTTGAATGAGAGTAAATAGAGATAAATCTTTCAGATGATATCTGTTGGCTTCCAAGATTTATTTTCTTGATATGTGATATCTGTTACTTTGTACTTCGCATTTACATACACAGAGAAAACATACCAAACATTTTTACATGTTACGATATTATGTTTTGTCACTGTTGATTGTCAGTTCTGTTGGAATTTGTCGTTCTCTTTATACCATTCCATGAACTGTGAAAGACCGCTTTCAAAATTGTACTATTTTGGCACTTATATTTTAAAGCCATAAATACGTTTACTACTAAATCCCGAATTAATATTACAGTATTTATATCGGAAACATTTATTTTCTAGTTATTATTGCCCAAAAATTGACTTTTTTCAATTAATTCATAGGCAGTAATGCTGACCATGTACAAATATAGACTGCTACTTGGATGTAAGTTTCGCAAACAAGCAAAACCGAATAACACGGATAACCCATTCAGAAAAATTACAACAGCTCATTGCACACTCCACAGCGCAGTTAAGCTGACAGTTATCCTCCCTGCACATTTGGAAGACATGCACTGCAGCACATAAAAGAATACATCCTACACAGAAGCGCAGAGGACGAGCATACCAAAGAACAGGGGAGGTATGCCACATTGAGAAACAGGATAGAATCTTTCATAGCGACAGCACAAGCCTAACGAATAGGGGAGAACAGAAGGTTTTACCTTTCGAGTTTTCATTTTCCTATCTGTATTTTTTATATTTCTAGGATTTGACTTATATTTTTGAATTTTATAAAATTTTATTTTTGGGTTTTTATTTTTGGATTTTCATTTTTCTTTATGAATTTTTAATTTTTGTTTTTATATTTTTAATTTTTTTTACGAATTCTTAACTTTTTTGTTTTTTCAAAAATTTGTTGGTGCGTTGGGCCCAGTGTGCGCGCCGCGCGGGTCGTGTCCGTAACCAGCGCCAGCGCAGCTTCGCGCGCCGTCATCGCGCAGCGCCAAAAGGGGAAGGTGCCACAATTAGGATCCGCTCGGGCGATCTGTAATTTGAGGCGGATTCCTCGCGGGCCGGTGCGTGGACGTCCCGCGCCGCTGCTGCGAGTCACTTCGTCAGCGCCTCACTGCAGCGCCACTGCCACTTAATGGCGGACGAAATGTGCCATTTAAGGCCTTTAAACTTCAGCTTTATGGTTATTATTATTATTATTAGTAATAATAATAATAATAGTAATAATAATATTGTAGAAAGATGGTTCTTTTTAAATTTATTGGACCAAATAGGATCAATCCACGATGATACCAGGAATTAAGACGTATAATTCATATAAATTTATTGGTGCTTAACGTTTCGCACATTTCGGAATTATACGTCTTAATTCCTGGTATCATCGTGGATTGATCCTATTTGGTCCAATAAATTTAAAAAGAACCATCTTTCTACAATATTAAAACGAGTATCAACAGGAATATATTCAACCATTCTAATAATAATAATAATAATAATAATAATAATAATAATAATAATAATAATAATAATAATAATAATAATAATAGTAATTAGTGGCGTGCAGAAGCGAAAATGCTACCTAACGATCTCAAAAGTAGCATGCGTTCGGCTCGAGAACTACAAATACTATACTTCCGTGTAACTTTGCGTACAAAGTATTCTACGCGTTAAGTATTCTACAAAGACAGTCGACGGTTGATTGGTTGGTTGATTGATGATTCCGGGCGCGAAAAATACAAAAAAGTCCCATAAGTGTAGTGCTTGTTTTTATCGCGGGAGTTGGCGATGATCTTTACTGCCGAGAACCGGCGCCGACCTTCACGTTGGTTCACAGGGTTTTTCCTCGACCAGGCATCTCCCATCAGCGGTGCACCGCCCAAGCCGGGACAAGCTCTAAACTCCCGACCGGTCTCGCGGAATATGTGGTAGTGTAGTGCATGTTAGTGAAAGTGTGTGTAAGGGGTGAGCATAGGACAAGGAAGAGGAAGGAATGATCGCGCGCGGTCAGTGGCCTGTTTATTATGGTACTGCACTCTCCTGGAGTCTATCGGAGAAACCACGGAAAACTACCGATCAGAGCAGTGGGCCGCCAGAATTCCCATCCAGACAGCAGTCGAATTCGACCTAACTATGTAGCTAGAGTAGAAAATCCTGCCACCGTCGGGACTCGAACCTAGGACCTCCCGGTCAGAGGCACTGCAGTGACATTAATTGATGCCCTTCCCACCTATGCCGGTAAAACATAATACGCGAATACTACAATAACACACTCGTAGTATACTATATACTGAGACAGAGTACAAAAATTCTTTACACACACACACACACACACACACACACACAAAATCTTCCTCCTCCAGAACACAACTCGTGAATAGCAAATATTTAATGACTGATGACCTCTTCCTTGGACCCTTTGTTGTCGCACGACATCAGCTTTGTTGTAAGCAGTGATGCACTGAGAAGGAGAATTCAGTTCGTACGCACAGTATCAAAATAGGTGGAATCCCCCCTTCAAACGTGTGTATTTCAGTTAAAATCGAAAATGTATCACAATTATGGATTTTTTCCAAGTTCTTGTGTTTGTGATTATGCCATAAATGTGTTTCACATGGTCGGAGGTTGCAGAGTTTTGTTTGAATTTATGCGCGCATTGGAAATTAGAAATATATTTATAAGATAAGAAAGTGATAATAATAATAATAATAATAATAATAATAATAATAATAATAATAATAATAATAGTATAATAATAAATCCCGTGTGGTGACCGGGAATTTTAGTAGAATAGCACCACGGGATCTCTCCCTGTCGTAAGAGGCGACTAACCGGAGCAGCTGTCCGCTGTCCTTTCCTGTGAAATTTATCCATCTCTCATTATCCCTCTTGCCCCTGTTCTAAATTGTCCTTCGTCATTTACCTTCTTCAGGTGAAATACGAACTCCCCATGATATCCCACCTCTTTCCCTTCCCCTCTTCCTGCAAGTCTTCTTAAGTCCAACCCTACGTGTGAGCAAGAACAACTGTGCCACGTGGAAGACAAGCAATTGTCACCGATTATAAAGGTGCTTGGGGCAATGGCAATTACCCATACTGATATGGAGAGACGTTTAAGAAGTCATAAGGCCTCGGAAAAAGAGCCGCTGCCCGGGGAGCGCCGGGGCACGTCTGGAGCCGGTGCCGGGCGTGACAGCATGCGAGCCACCGGTGGTAGGACGCTGAACAGGCGGGCGCCTACCGGGTCACCCGAACAAACTACAGCCAAATTCCAAAGAAGCAACCAACAATCTGTGGCTTCACCTGCCGACAGTGTTTTGCCCGAGCAGCTGCTCGCAACCACCAAGGCGGGGAAAGTGAGGCAACGTATGAAGTGGACAAATAACTTGAATGAGTATATTATGCGCGTCTACTACAGAGCCACACGTTTAGAAACCGATATGATTGGATACAGACAATCCCTGCATGCTGAATTCAGAGAAAGGTTTCCTCATATTGGCGTCACAGATCAGAGGCTTGTAGATCAGAAAAGAGCTATACTTAAAAACAATCTAATCCCAAAAGTAAGGTTGGAACAAATTAAACAGGAAGTAGCAGCAGAAATCTCTTCCTCCAGTAATGGATGCCCCTTGACACAAACTGTCACAGATTCACACGAAGTTCCAAATTCAACCCAATTAGATGAAGCAAATCAGGATCCATCAACACCTGGTGCCAAGGAAGACAACATATCAGACGTAATTGACATATACCAGGAACTTTTTCTCAAGTACTCAGGATTAGATCCAACACTTCGCCCCAGAATTCCTAAACTCAACAGCAATAGAAACAACAGGCTCGTTCAAATTATTCAATATATAAATGAGCATGTTTTGCCCTGTCAGATCAAAGAAGAAGATACATTAACAGATATACATGCTATAGTTTACTGTGCAGCTGCTACCGTAGCTGTAAAATCTGGTTTTAAATTAAAGGATCAGTCAGAAAGTGAAAAAGGGAAGTCGATCAAGAAAAATACGAAACCACCATGGCAGCAAAGACTCGAAAATCAAATTCAGTATCTTAGACAGGAAATAGGCCGAGTAACGCAATATTTGAACCAACCAAACAACAAGAAATTAGCCAAGAAAATTAAAAAAACACTTGCAAAGATCAGAAAACATGAATCAAGAAAACACAAGAACCAGGAACATAACATCATTGATCCAAATTTAATAGCTGAACATTTAGATGAATTGAAACAGAAACTTGCAGCTAAATCACAAAGACTTAGACGATACAAAGAAGCAACAAAACGTAAACAACAAAATTCAGTGTTTCATCACAATGAAAAAGTGTTCTATCAACAACTCAGACAAAATTGCAATTTCCAACAAGAGAACAACGGTGCACCAGATCAACAAAATTTAGAACAGTACTGGTCAAACATTTGGTCAGAATCTAGTCATCACAATAGTGAGACACACTGGATTAAGGACGAAATTAATAATGTTCAAAATATAGATCCGATGCTATATCAAGAGATCACAGTAAAAGACGTCAGCACTGCAATTGCAAAAACCCACAACTGGAAAGCTCCTGGCCCAGAACACATTCACAATTTCTGGTACAAGCATTTTACAACGCTTCACCATAAGTTGGCTCAGTGCTTCACACACGTCATTAACAGCCCAGAAGACATGCCTTTATTTCTAACCAAAGGCATTACATACATGAAACCCAAAAGTAGAGACACACAGAACCCATCTCAATACCGCCCAATCACTTGCCTTCCCACAATGTACAAAATTTTGACTTCATGCATTACAAGTAAAATCCAAGATTATATTGAGGACAGAGAAATAATGACAGAACAACAGAAAGGTTGCAGTCGATTACATAAAGGATGTAAAGAACAACTTCTAACAGATATGGTCATTCTCCAACAAGCACATAAAAACCATAGAAACTTGCACCTGGCATACATTGACTACAAGAAAGCATTTGATAGCGTTCCTCACAGTTGGCTTATTGAAGTTCTCCGCATATACAAAATTAACGAAACCATCATCAAATTTCTGGAACATATCATGACTCATTGGAGAACCACATTGTCCTTAAGGCAGCAAGAGTTAACAATCTCAATAAAAGAGGTCAGAATTAAGCGGGGAATCTTCCAAGGAGATTCATTAAGCCCATTGTTGTTCTGTCTGGCTCTAAATCCCCTATCAACACAACTTAACAGTACTCACTATGGCTTCCAAATTCGTAAAAATAAGAAGACCATCCACACCATATCACATCTGATGTATATGGATGACATTAAACTTTACAGTTCAACAGACAGACAGCTTCAATATCTCCTTGAAATAACACGAACTTTTTCTGAAGACATTCATATGAGTTTTGGTATAGACAAATGCAGGACTCTTCACGTAGACAAAACTGGAAAGTTACAGAAGATAGACAGCACACTCAGTGATCAAACGACAATACAGGCAATGGGCGATGAAGAAATATATAAGTATTTAGGATTCGATCAAGCAGCAATCACAGACAACAAAGCAATCAAACAATCTCTAACAAAACTGTACAAATCAAGAATCACTGCGCTTCTGAAAACCAAATTAACAGGTAATAACATGATAAAAGCAATCAACACATTTGCAGTACCAGTATATACGTACTCATTTGGAATTATACCGTGGAGCGACACAGACCTCGAAGACATCCAGAGACTTACCCGCACAATTTTGACAAAATTCAGACATCACCATCCAAATAGTGCAATAGAACGAGTGACACTCCCACGAAGTGAGGGAGGAAGAGGCCTAATAGATCTAAAGAACTTGTGTTACAGACAAATCCATTCATTAAGGAACTTTTATTACGAGAAACAGGCAACCTCAGAACTACACGCTGCAATAGTTGAAGCAGATACTAAATTAACCCCTCTTAATCTTAACAACAAACAGCTGGACATTTCATCGCGGGTTACAGACAATAAGTGCAAAATAGACATGTGGTCAAGAAAGGAACTCCATGGACGCCATGCAAAGGATCTCAAGCAACCTCATGTAGACTCAAAAGCCTCAAACACTTGGCTAAAATACGGTAATCTGTTTGGCGAAACAGAAGGGTTCATGGTCGCTATACAGGATCAAGTGATCAACACTAAAAGTTACAGGAAGCATATCCTCAAACAAACAATAGATGACAAATGTAGAAAATGCCATACAACAGTTGAGAGCATACAGCACATCACATCAGGATGTAAATTAATGGCCCATACAGATTACACCTATAGGCACAATCAAGTTGCAAATATTATTCACCAGAAACTGGCAGCGAAATCCAACTTACAAGAAATGACCTGCCCATATTACAAATATGTTCCTGATACTGTACTTGAAAATTCAAACTTTAAGTTGTACTATGACAGAGAAATTATTACGGATAAAACTATTCACCATAATAGACCAGACATAACTTTTGTAGATAAACAGCAAAAGATTGGCTTCCTGATTGACATAACTGTTCCACAAACAGCTAATCTTCAAACAGCACATGCAGAAAAAATAACAAAGTATACAGAACTAGCAGCTGAAGTCAAGGCACTATGGCATCTCCAAAAAGTTCATATTGTTCCTCTGGTCATTTCGTGTACAGGAGTTATACCAAATAACATTCATAAAAATCTGGAACTTATTCAAATACCAAAATATACCTATAAAATTATGCAAAATCGATCATCTTAAACACATGCAGGATTGTTCGAAAATTCCTAAATTGCGACGAAACATGAATTGACCTGTGTCTTGGTTATTAACCCGACACAAAGTCAAATAAAAATCCGGTGAATACCGAGAAAAACAATGTATAATAATAATAATAATAATAAATAGGAAAATTGCTGTCTCGGTGGCTGTTGACATTAATGCAGATGTATGGTATCCAGTGTACTTGAGCATTGCTCGTAACTTTCTCCGAACAGATACCTGGCAGTACCAAATTAATTGCTTGGTGAAAAGCTTGACAATATTTAAGAAACATATCTTTCCGTGTTCTAACTACAAGAACAGTGTTTAACAACGATGACATGAACAATTATCTGCGCAGTAAATGTATGAGTTGCACGCTACTTACCAGCGGCGAAAGTGCCAACTGAATGGATTCAAATTGTAAAGCAAGCACTGGTAGCGTAAGTTCAAGGCACACTTATATTGTCGAGACCCGCCGAAGAGTGGAAGAAGAAAGTCTTTAATCTCATCTTGAACGACTAGAGGAAGGAAATTATAAGAATGCCAAATTAGTTGGTACAACTCTCTTAATATCATAAGAGAACCATGACACTTGTGTTTAGTTCTGACAACCGGTCTTAGCAACTCTGTAGCAGAATCAAGATAAAGTGAATAAAATAGACGAGCCCACCCATGGCAACTAGTGAAACCTTCAAAGAATAAACAGTTAATTACTTCCTCAGTGTCATATCAAGATTGCAAAAACATATTACCAACAACAACAATGTGTTATAATAATGTGTCGATTGTAATATGTCGACGTGATACTGTCGACCGTGCTGCATATGAATATATTATATATGTTTGTGTTGTAGGTAAGAAGTTGGCCTAGGAGGTCGAAACCTTCATCAATAAAATTCTCTTGTGTCTAGGCAGACCATTGGATGAATCATGATAAGCCATGTATTACCGTCATGGACAAGTTAAGCATATGAAGCTATGCCAGCAGATTTTAAAATGGGTCAGACGAAAATTACGAAATAACTGGATCTCAAAATGAAGTTGTGAATGGTCATGAAATTGAGTCATTTGCATCAGTACTAATGTGGGGCTCAAACATCTATACCTAGAAACCTGACGAAACACACAGCTCTTTAGGCGAGAGTCTAGCATACCAACTACAAAAGAATGGACATCACTGCACAGATTGCACCCTCTGTTACTACCTGCGGTACCTATAGGCTGTTAGGGACGAATATAAAACTGTCTAAGAGCGAAGATTAGCGATAAAAAAGTAATAGTAGCAATAATAATAATAATAATAATAATAATAATAATAATAATAATAATAATAATAATAATAATAATAATGCCGACCCGATGACCGAGATCATTAAGGCAGTAGTGCAGTAGCGCTCTCGGACCAGAGGATCGTGGTATCCAGTCCCGTCTCGAGCATGGTTGTGTTGTATGTGTCTCTGTATGTAATTTATATGTCTCTGTGTGTCTATTTCATCATTCATCATCATCCTCACTTCACCCCAACCCCAGGGCAAACAACCCTGGAGTATAAAAATGGAATCTGCATTAAATTACAAGATTCCCATATCCTATAGAAAGTAACATGCACCTACCGCCATATTTCAGTCTAAGCCCCGGTGGAATGCTCGTATCGCGTGGCCCAATGATGGACGATTCGCACAAAAAATAATAATGTAGCAACAATAATGTTTATAAAGAATATATTTTTGAAACGCACACCATCTAAAGGAAGAGGAATGAACAACAGCTGTCAAAATTACACAAAGCCGTTGTTTCATTCGACAAAAATTTCACTTCGCAAAATGTTCACCTTCTCTCTCAAATTCTCTCCAGTTTCCATGTGCCAGTATTTTATTTTCACATTGATTTATCTCCACGGAATAAAGGAAATATTGAAGTATATATTTTAAAATTTAATTTACGTGTTTAAATATTCATGTTTCTTAATTCTCATAACTGGATTACTGTTTGATATCTCCATTCTCCCACATATCAGTGTAAGGGTGTACAATCTTTCATTCTGTGTCGTTAGTCGACTGCTTCGTGTGGACTCTTCGACTGTTTAATTCGTCGACCGCTTTGTCCCTAAAATATTGTGTGTGAATTTTCTAACTTGTTTATTCGATTTTGAAACAAATGTTCATTTTATAGATGCACTATTTGTAGACGACAGCGCGATATAATAAGCATCCTGGTCTTGCTATTTGAAAGTTGTTGATGTACGTAGTAGTCAAGATGTACGCCATTAGGTTTAATCTTCAGCAACTGTAAACCTCATATGCCTGTATGTCCACTTGAGGATTCCTTAGATTTGTGTTATAATTTTATCCTCCTGTAGTGTCTCTGACCGGGAGATCCTAGGGTTTGAATCCCGACGATGGCGAATTTCCAAGCTAGGTCGAATTAAGCAGCTATCTGGAGAAGAATTCAATCTGCCAGCTTCTCTGTTCGGTACTTTTCCGTGGTTTCTACAATCAACACCAGGCCGGAGCAGCACCAATGCCGGAGCAGTTCCTTAGCTATTGGGCTACTGACCGACCGCATGTTCCGACCTCTATCTCTCCAAAATGTATTAAAACCTACTTTCAACATCGAATGTTTAAATATACATCTGTTAAAACAAATTTCAACCGTGAAGTACAAGTTCACATATCCGTTAAGAAATCACACAAATCAATCATCTTAGTTGAAGCTTGGCGCCTTGATCGGGGGACAGTACAAATATTAAATGTTGTAGTCACGAATGATTACTTAGATGCGAAAAATCTGATGGACGAATGCCGGAGGATGAAAAGTGCGCGGGAGCTGACAGAGCGCGGAGCGATTAGGTGGCGGGGGGGGGGGAGGATCGCGCCGCCATTGAAGAGCGGCGGGGCGTGACTGGCGGGAGGCAGCAGTCACGAGCGAATTTCTCGCTGTTCTTCTTTATTTATCCGCCCCGCACAGCGGCGCGCACCGCTGTTCAGGTGCGAGTGCTTCATGCACTTGCGGTGCCGTCCGACACGCCTCTTGTGCGGTGTGCGGCACCCGCGGTGATGGTCAGCTGTTGCTGAGATTGCCGTCGCTCGCTCCTCAGCGGAAGGAACCCGCTTGTCAACATGCTAGAAGAACACGTCGCAGAGAGAGAGAGAGAGAGAGAGAGAGAGAGAGAGAGAGAGAGAGAGAGAGAGAGAGCGAGAGAGAGAGAGAGAGAGCGAGCGAGAGAGAGAGAGAGAGCGAGAGAGAGAGAGAGCGAGCGAGAGAGCGAGCGAGAGCGAGCGAGAGCGAGCGAGAGCGAGCGAGAGCGAGCGAGAGCGAGCGAGAGCGAGCGAGAGCGAGCGAGAGCGAGCGAGAGAGAGCGAGAGCGAGCGAGAGCGAGCGAGAGAGAGCGAGAGCGAGCGAGAGCGAGCGAGAGAGAGAGAGCGAGCGAGAGCGAGGCGAGAGAGAGAGCGAGCGAGAGAGAGAGCGAGAGAAGGCGAGGCGAGAGAGAGAGAGAGAGAGCGAGGCAGAGAGAGAGCGAGAGAGAGAGAGCGAGATCAAGAGAGCGAGAGCAGAGAGAGGGAGAGGGGAGAGAGAGAGAGGAGAGAGAGGGGGAGAGAGGGACCAGCGGGCATCTAATATGACGTGAGTAGGTTTCCGCGACCGGAGTCAGTGACCACTAACAAGCTGTATGGGAGACACCGCGTCCTAGGCACAGGTGGCGACGTTTCGGCCGCCATTCTGCGACCTTCTTCAGATGGCATTTCGCCCTGAGGAAGGTCGCAGAATGGCGGCCGAAAAGTTGGCTCCTCTGCTCGGCCGCGGCGTCTCCCAAACAGCCAAGTAGTTTTCTAATATGACGTATCTACTCACAAAAAAATACCTGGTAAAAATTTAAAAAAAATAGATGTACCATTTGTAACTAAATGTTGGTTAAGTACCTCTAAGTAAAGGTAATATTTTTGTTCCCATGAAACAATTTCAATTTTTTTAAATTAGCAGTAGAAAAACTTGTCACTTCGACCGTTTTTAATTGTATTTCAAATCATGATATTTTAAATCATTTAATTTTCAAGATTGTCTATTTCAGTTTTCTTCACTTTGTTCTTATTTTCAAGAAGTACATTTTACCCTACAGTAATGAACATTTGCTTCAAAATCTTTAATAAAATCATTCAGTTAATTTTTTCACAAATTTCTCATATATTCGTAACCTCTGAGTTTTGGCGGTAAATAATTATTGCAATTTTTATATTTTTTTGTATTTCGAAATATTTTTAACACACAAAATAGCTCCAAAGCGGAACGGCATTTGCAAAGCAATTCACAGAATCTTTGATGCTGCTATTAAGAAGCAGATATTTTATGAACTTCCGAACATACATTTGGATCCTGCAATTCATATACCACATTGCATTGGGAAACGCCGAATTCCGTTCCCGACGAAAACGGAGCATGCTTGGCGGGCGGAGTTTGTTGGGAGGCTGTATGCACTATAGCGAGCCGGTCTTAGCGTATTGTAGTGTGGATAAGTGGCCTCGCTTGGTGGGACTTGGATTGCTTTGACATGGCTTGAATTGGCATAGCATGGCATGGTATGGCGTGGCGTGGTGAGACGGCTTGTACCTTGACAGTTGCAGGGGCTTGGCGTGGCTTCACGGAACTTGATCCGACTTAGCATGGCTTGATGGGCTTGGCGTGGTTTGACGAGGCTGGACGGGGCTTGACGAAATTTGGCGTGGCCTAGTGTGGCTTGGCGGGAATGGGATGTGGCGGCATGGCGGGGCGGAGAGTGGCGGGGAGATGATGAGTGAGATGGGGCGGGGTGATGGTGGAGGGGCCGGGGGGCGTGGCGGGGGCGTGGCGGGGCGTGGCAGGGCGTGGCGGGGCGTGGCAGGGGGCGGGGCAGGGGGCGTGGCAGGGCATCCGGCGCGGCAGGGCGTGGCAGAGGGCGTGGCGGGGCGTGGCGGGGGCGTGGCGGGGGCGTGAGGCGTGGCGGGGCGTGGCGGGAGCGTGGCGGGGGCGTGGCGGGGCGTGGCTGGGAGCGTGGCGGGGCGTGGCGGGGCGTGGCGGGGCGTGGCGGGGCGTGGCAGGGCGTGGCGGGGCGTGGCGGGGCGTGGCGGGGCGTGGCGGGGCGTGGCGGGGCGTATTGGCGGGGCGTGGCAGGGGAGCGTGGCGGGGCGTGGCGGGGCGTGGCAGGGCGTGGCGGGGCGTGGCGGGCGTGGCGGGGCATTGTGGCGGGGCGTGGCGGGGCGTGGCGGGGCGTGGCGGGGGCGTGGCGGAAGGGCGTGGCAGGGCGTGGCGGGGCGTGGCGGGGCGTGGCGGGCGTGGCGGGGCGTGGCGGGGCGTGGCGGGGGCGTGGCAGGGCGTGGCGGGGCGTGGCGGGGCGTGGCGGGGCGTGGCGGGGGCGTGGCGGGGGCGTGGCCGGGGCGCGTGGCGAGGGCGTGGCGGGGCGTGGCGGGAGCGTGGCGGGGGGGGGGGGGGGGGGGCGGGGCGTGGCGGGGAGTCGTGCGCGGGAAGCGGGCCAGCAGGTGCGCTTCGCAACGGGAGCGTCGGGCGCTGCGCTCTGGAATGCACTCGAGGGCACGCGCGGCTGCGAGCGCCCCACCCCTCCCCTCCCCCACCCCTCCGCTCCTCGTCCGCCGCCCGAGAGCCCTTGGCCGCACACGCCGCCCGCCCCCACCCCCACCCCCACCCCCTCTCAACGCCCGCTCACGCGCGACTCGCCGCTCCGCCCGGCCTCCACCCCTCCTCTGTTCCTAAACAGCCACTCGCACATTTTCCTGCGTTACTGCTCTCCTACCCAACGGACACGCACTTCCCCACGTTGGCAATTTTTTGTGCTAGTGTGTGCCCGCGCACCTATAGACCCGCGAATCTCACGGCTCCGAAATTACTCGCTCTGCCCATTAAGCTTCGTTTTACATTTCTCGTGTAACTTTGAATTATCATTTTCACCTTTAATTTGATCACCGCTAAAATGTTTTTAGTCTGATTTAAAAAATATTTGATATGTGCTGTTCTTCTCAGTTCATAAGCTAATCATGTTCCAATACTTCTTGTTTCCCTTTTGATCATTGAATTCCTCTCCATTATTTTCGCTACTCATATTTTCTTTACTCTTGACACTCTGGATGTGAACTTTGTTCTTTTCTGCAAATAGATGTTTGTGTAAATTTTTTCTCTCCCTCCCCCTCTCTCCCTCTTACCTCCCTTTCTCTCTCCCCCTTTCCTCCCTCCCTCTCACTCTCTCTCTTTCTCTTTCCCTCTCCCTTTCCAAGTCAGCTCTTTGGATACTCAAGAGTGAATCAACATGGAAACGAAAGAATTCAGACTCGTTCTCTCACAATGAATCTGTACATTCATATTAAAAAAGGAACAAGAGAAGCAAGCAACTTTAAAAATATTCTGCACCATTGTTCATCACAACATATACAAAATATAAAATAATATAAACTTGCTTCATTATAGTGATCCTTGTGATTCACAAGGAAAGATAACTCAACCAACACTCATTAGTTCTTCTTAGCCAACGTATTACAAATCAATTTCATACGCGTAGTCTCAAAGACAGTGTGTCTTCAAAGAACACGCTGAAAGAACACAGGATCTCGTCTTCCGCTGGAGCAAGGTAGTTCTGACGTTTGCCAAGTTCATCTTCACGAAAACATGTTCTCGAGAGTGAAGTATACCATCGACATCGAGGGAACTTTTGACTGGAAGGCCTCACGCACCATCAGCTCAGCTCATCGTGTGGAGGCCAGCGTGGCCATCGCCGTCCCCTCGTGACACCACTCGATCCTCCCTCCCCTCCTCTCGCCCGCCCTCTCGCCCCCTCTCGTTCGCTGGACGGACGCACACCGACTCGTCTTTGCCAATAGCTGCTCTTGGTCCGAGCACGGTTTCTTCAAACGTAAAACGCTGCGAGGTTTTGGAAAATATTAACAACCACACTTACCCTTTGCACGCTATACATGCGCGCCAAGAAATCCTCTCCGTGGTGGCACCTTGCTGGTGAGAGAGTTTTCAACAGAAATTATGTTGGTAGCACGAGCTTCAGCTTCAAAACGTAAACTGAGTACTCACCACAATCATAACAGATGTTGGAAGCGTTGTCCCCTTCACTTGTTTCCCAGTTGGTTGCTACCAACATAAATGCAATTTTTAATAGGAGGCCGAGATTTGACTCGGTGCGGAGAGACATTTCCAACGCAATGTGTTTGCGTTATTAAGTGAAATAAATTAAAGTGCAAGTAAATTAATGAAATTGTTCAAGATTAGAGTATGTTTTTGTCCATGAAAGTGAAGGTTGGAAGAAAAATGGCAAAAAATCGAATATTGTAACTTTTATTACATTAACATCAATGACTGGCGTTCTTTGATACCTCCCACTTTCTCATTCTCCTTCACCACTTTTTACACAGGCACGTGGTGTTCAAATCTGGATACGTGGAAATAATCAATTGTTCTAACTTTTCTCTTCCTCTTCATATTTGAGATATTGAATTTACAGAATATGAAGTTTCCTTGTTGAGAAATTGGAATGTTTTAAGCAATTTGATGCTTGGAAAACAGTTGTCCAACAAATCATTTATTTGCACAATCAAGTAAAATAATTGCCAAGCTGGATGGCCGAGGTGGCTAAGGGCGAGTACCGACTCAACGCTTCGGTCCGAAGGGTCGCGGGTTCGAGTCCCGCCTTGGGCATGGTTGTTTGTCCCTTGACTTTGTATGTGTTGTCGTGGAGGGCCTCGCGTTCTGCTGACCCCAGATCAGAGGAGTCCGCAAGTGTGTTGATCTAGTGTAAGGTCGAATATGCGTCCCATCGGGACGTAAAGGGTAACGGCTGTTGGTTGGATAAAAACCCTAGAAAAAAAAGTAAAATAATTTATTTTCTACAGACCCAAATTTGGGAAAAACTCCAGGTTTTTTCAATACTAGTTGGGACATTAGATTCTAGTGTAAAATGAATGAAAAACCCGTAACAATTTATCAAAGTTTGATACATTCTTGCTGTTCCTCCCTCTGAACGCACGGGAGGTGTTTAACACCCTCCGGGCACGCATCTAGTACCAGGTGGGTGGCCACCAGCAGTTGTTCCTTCCTCTTGCCCTTGTCTTACCCTCCCCTCGCAATACCCCTCCCATGACCTCACCCTCTTCTCCCTCTCCCTATCCTCCTCCCCCGCGCATTACTCCTTTTATCCCATTCCCTCCTCTCCACCCCTGCCCTTATTTTTCTGGCTCCCCGTTATTTCCCGTCCACTACCCCTCCTTCACACACAGGTGCCGTCCTCACTCCCTGCCTCCCTACTGTCCAGCCCGCCAAGTCCTCCCAATTCGCCCCAGCCCACCCTTCCACACAATATCACCCCGCCCCCATCTGTCCTTCCCCCACAACTCCTCCCCGCCCTTTCCATTCCCCACCCATGTCCCTACCTCTTTCCTTCGCACCCCGCTCCTCCCCGCATTTTCCACCCCACCCCTCTCCATCCATCACTCCTTTCCACACCGCTCTTTCCCGCCCTTTCCACCCCCGCCTCTGTCCCCGTCTCGCTCCTACCCACCCCGCTCCTCCCCGCACTTTCCATCTCCCGCCCCTCTCCATCCGTCTCTCTCCTTCCCGCATTTTCCCTCTCCCCCCCCCGCCTCCTCCCTCTCCACCCGCTCAGAGGCATTCGCTGCTCCGCACGCGAAGTCGAGGGGCAATACCGCGCGAAGACGCCCGGACCTTGGGCGGCGGCGGCGGAGGTTTACACAAGGCGGCGCGGCCTGGCCCCGGGCCGCACGATTGCGCCCGTGTACATTCCCCGCGAATGCTCCGCATAACGAGCGCCGCCAGCGCGGGCGGGCGACGCGGCGGACCTTGCACGGCCCAGAGAGCGCCAGGGGAGAGGCCCAGGAGAGCAACGAAACTAGTGGTGCTAAAATAGCACCTTCTTTCTCGACCGTATTTTCACGCGAAATTTACTCGAAAAGTCACTCTAACTTTCGAAAAATTCTATACGACCTTGTTTCAAAATCTATCATAAGGAACGGATTTAATTAAGGAAAAAAAATTTCTATCTTGGTAGTTGTAGTTATAGGAAGACGACGAAAAAAATTGAACTAATCTTTTAACGTCCTGTACACTATCCAACAACAAAATTTAATAAAAAAGATGGAGTCATTTTTTTGAAAATTTGGAAAATGTTCCAGGGTCTTCATGCCCCCAGAACTAGAATATCGATTTCAAATTCTCAAAGAGTCGCGAAGCCACGGACGGATGGATAGTGACAGACAGGACGGATAGATAGTGACAGAAAGACGTTTTGCTGTCATTCGATTTTTCCGTATCAAGGACCCACAAAACATGGATTCTGGCTACACTACGTGATAGAGGATTTATTTTTACAAATTAAGCAACTGCATTTATCCACTTTCTCGTTACCAGGGATCTGTAATAGGAGTTTTCCTGCCAAAAATTTGCTGTGTTTTCGCGCACCATTACACCTCTCTACTCCGTAGTGAAAATGAAAATTTTTGTGGTGTTCCTGATTTAATGTTGATAACATAAATATTCAGTAAGAAACGTTATCATTCCTTGTTCTTATTAGAAAACTTGCTCTTAGATTCTACAATTAGCCATGAATTTGTAGAAAGGAGAGTTTTTCGTGGTTCATAATCGAGAACCTTGAACCTGGATGGGCTGGGACCGAGTTCCCTGGTGAATTGTCTTTTCTGTTTGTGCAATCACTTTCACGTGTTTGTGTATTACACGTGTTTGTGTATTAACACCGAGTGGCGAGTGCCTTGGATCAGTGTATACTGTGAAACAAAGTAGTGTTTCCAATGCTGGTGTACTCGCCCGAGGAGCCATCGAATGTGACAGTTGGTACCATTATTCACGACGGCCAATAAGAGCTAAACGATATGCAAGGACAGCCTTTAGTTTTCTATATTATCTATCATGGCAAGGGTTTCATAAGTAATTGTCCTGATGGATACAGAAGTATGTACATGACAGAGGAACTCATGACTGCCACTCTCGCATAGTCAGGCCGGAGAGCAGATTTATTATCCCTTTCTCAGAGGACCAGTTTCAGTTTTAACAAGTATGAGCAAATGCGACGTAGAATACTTTACGAAATATTTATGCCTGCACGCTCATCATTATCTTTTATCCAAGCTATTAGCTATAACACTCAAGATGTATTAATTTCAAACCTTTACTTCTTCGCAAAAGATGAATGAGGTTGATTACATCAAAAAAAATTCAGGTTATTCCAAAACGATTTTTATTGCATGATTTTTTGCCAGGGAATGTTCAAATTAAAATATTATACTCGAACATAGCTGTGACATTTTAAGAATCCTTTTCTGTTTAAAAATAACTTCGTTCATGACTCATTGCTCAGCTGCATCGTGAGGTTTCATTTTGCACAATGCGGAATTGTACAGTAAATATTCGACCAGGTTCGTGACACTTCGGTAGGCTTCGTGTTGTCACAGCTCGGAGTGCTGCATCTTGTCCGCATTTTTCCGCGTCACGATGGCCATCAGGCACATTGGCGTCTCACTTAAAGAGTAACCACTTTGCTAACGTGACTGGGGATCTGAGAAAAGGACTACACAAAACAAATGCATGCCTTTTCGTGTGACTCATTCAGCTGTCCCTACGGCTTGGAGCAAATTTTGTGGACATTGCAATGCAATTGCAAAGGCAAGAAGAGTAAACGAGTCGGCGATAAATAGGAATTTAGTCTGAAAATTAGGTATAATCAGTTTTGTCATCATTTTACCCTTTTCTGCGCAAAGTAAGGAGGTTATGTTTAAACATTATTCTTTTTTCTGAGCGGAAGAGTATTATAGGTCATTTAGGAAGTGGTATAATAAAGCTTATAGAAGCAGCAGGAGTAATGTGCTAATCAAACTCGAAACGTAGGTAAGCGCTTTTGCCGACCTGGATGGCCTAGGTGGCTAGAGTGTGTGCCGACTTAGCGCCCCAGTCAGAAGGGTCGCGAGTTTGAGTCCCGCCGTGGGCATAATTGTTTCTCCCTTGCCTTTTCAAATATGTGTGCTGTCGCGAACGGTCTTCTGAGACCAGACCGCGAACTGACCTTCGCTGACCAGAGATCGAGGAGCCCGCACGTGTGTCTAGTGTAAAAGGTTAATATGTGTCCCCAAGAGGAACTTACTGGGTACCCGACGTAACCGAAATTGGCATTCCCTGAAAACGAAAAAGACCCCGAAAAAAACCGCGGATAAGCGCTTTTCAATACAGGCCCGTTTTTATGTTGCTTAACTCAATTATAATTTTATCAGAAATGTTAGTATTTCAGGGAGTTGTAGTTTTTGTTTTTGTTTCTTTTTTCCGTGAGACATTAAATGACAAAATAGCAACTGAACCATCGATATGAAAATAAGCCAATCCAAGACACAACTTGATAACAGATTGAACTAGTTTGCAATAAAAATGAATATATTTCTAGAAACATTTTTTAAAAATAATTTATTACTTTTTGTATGTATCGTCATAGGTATGCATACATTACTACATTCAGGGCGACATGGAGTAATATTGTGTATTGTAGTGTGCCCACTGTTGATGTCGAATATTGAACAGAAGTCCATCCATAACCGAATAGGGAAGATAATTACGCTACGAAACTACTTAGTAACCCGTCTATCCTCGCAGTCGTTTGCAGACACGGGCAAAGAATAGACACGGCGCCATCCCTCGATTTATCGCCGTCTACTCCCAACTCACATTAAGACGGCGTTAAGTAGACTTGTCACAGCAACCCGCCCGTCCCCTCCCGCCCCCCTTCGCCTCCCTTCGCCCCCCGCGACCCCCGCCCCCCGCCTCTAAACCTGTTTCATTTAATTAGCTGTATCCCAGTAACTACTGAGTAATGGCCGTTGCATAATGGCGGCGTTCCCGCAGCTCCCTCGCGCTCTGCCCGGTGCAGCTCGCGGCCGCGCGCGCGCGCTGTGTGATTAGCCAGGCCGCGCTGTTCTCGGGCGCTCGACCTGTGGCGCCGCCCGGCCGCGCGGCGCCCAACAGAAAGCGCGATGATTGGACCTCGTCGTTATGAACCGGTCCGCGCCGTGTTTGGACGAGGCTGACGCGCAGCACAGAACAATCGCAGAGCGCGGCGCGAAAGGCGAATGGGAAATGTAAGGGCTGGCGGCGGCGGCTGCGTCTCTGGATGATCTCAATGAACGACGATGCCCACGTTGCTCGTGGTCAATAAACCGTTGCCGTACGCTTCGCGGTTATTGATTAGTCTGTGCTCGTTGATGGTAGCTACTAAAATCAATACGATCACGACAAGCGTATTGTAGAGGTTGATTCTTTCGTTACTCATGTCATGCACGATCATTTGAATTCCTTCTTGACAAGTCAGGCTGTGAACTTCATTAAATGTAATATTGAATGAAGGTTTTCCGCATCATGGTCCATGCATTCTAAGAATTTATTTTAATTTCTTCTTTATAATATTATTATAAATAAAGTTATATATGGCCATTCCTTGCTGCATATGAATCCAGAGCTAATCCGAATTATGCATTTCTAATTAGATGCTACGCTTTCCTATATATTATACATCCTATATATTACACGCAACACAACGACGCGTCAAATTAGGAAACGGAGAATGATGGATTATTGTTTGTTTTTGCGTCATTGTGCTAGTGACTCTAATTTGATGTCTTTTCTTGATTCAAATTTCTCCATGGGAAACCTTAAGAATGCAATATAAGAAATGATAAAATATCAAATTCTATTGATTTAATTTCTGTTTTATCGGTAGTAAAATTATCTCAGTAATGCGAATTGCGTTCTTTTGCCAACTTCTTTTTAGGCAACCCGCTTGACTTTTAGCGTTATACTTTCGTACTATACATTTCACCTTCAAGTGCGATGCCCTAAAACACCGAGGAGGATAAAGAGAGAGAGACAGAGAGAGAGAGAGAGAGCGAGAGACGAGAAGAAATGGAGGGGGAGAGGAAGGAATCGAGGAAGAAAGAGAAAAGATAAATGGAAAAGATGAAAGAGAAAAAATATTAAAGTCGGCCCGGTGGCCGAGATCGCTAAGGCAGTAGTGTCGTTGTGATCTCGGACCGAAGGGTCGCGGTTTCGAGTCCCGCTTCGGACATGGTTGTATTTGTGTTCGTCCTTTCACCCCTTATCATCACCATATCGTTTCATCCTCATAGTTACCATACCGTTAACAGCAATAGTCGTCGCTAATGACCTAAGATGTTGATAGACCTTAAATAACCAATTTAAAAAAATATTAAAGGAAAAATAATAGATGAAAACGAAGAAGAGAAATATGTGGAACGGGAAAATGGAAAAGAAGAACAGAAATGTCAGGATGAAGAACACGGAGAAAAGAGATGATGGAGAAGATGAAGGATAACAATAAAAATAAGTAATAGCTTTTATTGTAGTCCAATACTGCATGCATTCAATCATCCAAAATCTCTACTGTACGTTCCAAATGTCAGAGGTCAAAAATTGGCACAAATGCTTCAATTCCTTTTTACAAAACACATGACTTATTTCACGCGACACTTAGAGTGATGAAATAAATAAAGTCAGAAGAGAATTCCACAAAAGTTGGAATGCCTGTTCCACCGGTTGCCGCCACCTTAAAAAGGCTCCACCCAAAAGCATTCGCTAAACCCATAACCGTGTGAGTATATGTAGCTCGATTTCACGACGGGGAAACGGTTTCAGGAGGGGCGGGGCGTGGCGAGGCGGCCCGGAAGCGAGGCGACGCAGAAGAGGCGTCCGTTGCGACCGAGCGAGCAAAAAGCACGCGCGCGACGCCTGCGCTCCGCCTTCGTCCCCACGGCAGGCGCCGCTCCGTGGGCCGCACGACGCCCGCGTCTAATGGACGCAGCCAACGACTCCGCCAGCTGACGGCCGCCACCCGCCGCCCGCCGCCCGCCACCCGCCCGGCGCACGCGACGCCAACGGCCCCGCCCCCTCCCCGCCCGCTTCCCTTCACTCGGCCTCCCTCAGCCCTTCAACGTCCACTCGATTGCGATACATCTCTCCTTATTCCTTCTTCTCTTCGTCCCTAATCACCCCTCTCAACTGTCTCAACCCCGGCGCTTGACACACACACACATCTCCAAGCCAGGACCTCCCTCAGCCCTTCAACGTCGTCTTAATCTCACCTACTCCTCCTTTCCCTTCCAATCTCTTCCTCTTAATCTCTCCTCCTCCTCCTTTCTCTTCTAAATACCCCTTGCGGCCATCCCCCTCCACCACCTCCAACCTCTCTGCCTCCTTGCAATGAACTCCCATGACCGCCGTTCGTCGCCCATTCCTCTCTCTTCCTTATCTCCTCTTCTTCTTCCTTCCCCTCTTCCACTCCCCTCTTCCTCCTCACACATTCACCATCTTTGCTTCCCACCACCACCACCACCACCACCTCCTCCTCCATGCCATCATCTTCCTCGGCCGTTCACCGTTCACTCATTTCTTTCCATTTCTTCTCTGTTCTTTCCTTGTCTTCCTCCCTCCTCCTCCCCCTTCCAATCACCTCATGCTTTCCTCCAGCTAAGCTCACCCTCTCTCACTCTACCTCCATGCGATGACCTCCGTCAGCCCTTAAAAGTCCACTCCTCTCTCTCTCCCTGTTTCTCTCTCTCTCTCTCTCTCTCTCTCTCTCTCTCTCTCTCTCACACACACACACACACACACACACACATCCTCTCTTCCTCCTTTCTTCTCCTCTTTCACCCTCCTCGTCCTCCCCCTTTCAATCACCCATCTTTTGCTCACCATCGTCTTCGCTCCCCTCATTTAAAAGCCATCGCCTCTTCCCCAATACCTGTCTCTCCCCACTTCCTCCCTGCGCTTGACGCGACAGCAGCGGGCGACACCGCCAGGATGTCCTCGCGAGGGACAATGGAGGTCGCCATTAGCAACACAACGACGCGTCAAATTAGGAAACGGAGAATGATGGATTGTTGTTTGTTTTTGCGTCATTGTGCTAGTGGCTCTAATTTGATGTCTTTTCTTGATTCGAATTTCTCCATGGAGAACCTTAAGTACTCGAACTGCACTAACGTTAGTCGGATAAATTGAGAACAGTGTATTAGGATTCAATGTCGCAGCTTTTGTCTCCAGAACGTTTTGCTGTAACGGCTTTGTACTCCCCCATAAAAGTCTTGTATAGCCTATTTCTATCTTCTAAAACACATGTCGTGAGAATAGATGCATTGTCATGCGATACGTTTTAATACAATAAAACTTGTACTTCTCACCCATAAGACAAGTACAGTTTTTAACAATTTGCCACATTCAATAAAGCCCTCATGTGAGCATGGGCAGCATGCTAGCTCTCCAAGATGGGATTCCGGAATTCATTCGCGGCCGGGGTAAAAATAGAGCTATAACTTTACAGTCTGAGTTTCTGTACCTGTGTGACGATGAAAAGATCAGACAGGCAGAATTTACTAGATTAAGTGAAGGGAATACATTATGCGTCACGCGTCTCTCTTATCTCCAGGCGTGAAAATTAATCAAGGCCCAAGCGTCGACCGGGAGATGTGAATCAGGCCATCAACTGATGTTACTGCAGTCTCTTTGTCCGAGAGGTCCTACGTTTGAGTCCCGACAGTGTGAGGATTTTCGACACTAGCTTTTCAGATAGGTCCAGTTCAGTCGCTGATTGGAGGAGAATTCTAGCGACCGGCTGCTCAGATCGGTAGTTTTCCTTGATTTCTCCGGTCAACACCCGGTGAATACCGGGGCAGTACCCTAATAAACGGGCCATGGACCGCGCGCGATCGTTCCTACCTCTTCCTTGTCCTATCCTCTCCCCTTACACACACACATACACTAACATGCACTACACTACCACACATGCCGGACGAACGGTCGGGAGTTAAGAGCTTGCCCCGACTGGAGCGGTGCCCCGCTGGTGGGAGATACCTGGTTAGGGAAAATCCCGCCTACGGATGGTAGGCCGGCGCCGGATCTCGCCATCCAGAGGAGGAAGAACACCGCCACCTCCAGAGAAAAATGCACTGCACTTACGGGACTAATGACCCTAGTAGTTGACGCACCCGGAATCACTACTGAATCAATCCATCAATCAACCAATAGAAACACCAGCTTAGCCGGCGGAGTCAAAGAAAAAAGATATAAATGTCAAATATACCCAAATAAATAAATAAAAAATAGCCAGCGCATGCGCGCGACATCCCCCCACTCAACGACGAAGCGTGCGAAGGCGTTAGATTTCGATTCAACGGCTTCCTGCTAGTGAGCGAGCGCCTGTGATTGAGATATTCTCCGTTGTGCTTTGTAGCCTTTAGTGATTGTCATACTCGTGATATTAGTGTTATTCGGATATGGGTAGTGAAAAAGTGGTACAAAAGTTTTAAAATAATTACATCTTCACTTTCATATGAAGAAAAGAAATGAGTAATTGATATTGGGTGACCATGTCCCAAACTAATAATATTTTAAGAATTTAATTTTTAAAACGACAAATAAAGGATGGGGAAAACCTCGAGCGTGTACTTTTAAATACCTTAAATTGTATTATTTCAATATTTGCAACAGAAACTACAACACCCTCATTGTTGTGCGACTATCTTTCCCTCATTCTTCCAATATTATAATTCAAAATAAATGAGGATTTTATTTATATAATTCAATTTTACTCTAAATATGTGCTCGAAAAGAGTAGTGTGGTGGTTAACGCTTTCCTTCACACTCAACACCCTAGTTCCAGAATCACGAGACACCACGGGGGGGGGGCACGTGACTCGCTTTGTTGTCACTTGTCGTGCGATCAGACGAGCTTTCAATGCTTTCGAGAACAAGGTCAATGATATTACTATTCCACACATGGAATGAAGAATTCGCCAAATATCGTCCAATCGGAACTGTCATTTTCCACGAGGACATAATTTATCACTTTTGTCATTAACTGTCGTTTCCTGTTTAGTTGAGAATCCTTACTTGATTCCCTTCTTCTTACTGTTGTCACGGGAATTTTTGCGGGGAAATCGTTCTTTTTTCGTATTGTATTTTTTGTGCGCTATGTCTAATTTTATTGCGTTTGTAGAACAGAAAAATGGGGAAAAGTCATTCTTCACGAACATCAGCTCCAACACGAATGACTCAAGTTGATTTAAGACCCCAAGACGTAATAAAATATTTTGAACTGTCACTGCTTCCTCTCTAACGTCGTATTTACAAGGAATGATATTAACGAGAGACATAATTTGTAAATATTAAATTCACTTAGACATTGACCCGGATTGACATAAACTTCAACAGCTGTAAATTATGTAGTTAATAAAGTTCCATAGAGTTACAGTTTTCAAAATTGTATGTTTAAGAACACGATTTTTTAAAACATCTATTTTGTTACGTATATTGTGATCTCTCGTTGCTCCAAAGATGCAATATTTATGAAATGTTATGATAAATTAGATATACAATATTAATTTTAATTAATTAGTTCATTTCATTCCTTAAATAGTCTTAGTAACTGCCTTCGAAAATCTTGCAAACGAAACTTGCAGAAAAAGGAGAAAGTTTTTGTCTACTAATTTTGTGCAAACGTTAATCATCTTTACATTATTCTGTAATTACGTAGGTCAGTCAGAATGTAAAGCCTCCTATTTTTTCTACTTACATAAAATTATAACTACTTATATAAAATAAGTGAAAAATATGAATTTCGCACTCTTCCGCACACCTTCTACAATCCATCGCAGCAGTAACTTTCTGCTTGAATATATGGCAGTGCAGCAGTTGTTTGCAAAATGTCCGTCATCGATGTTCGTATGAGACAACGTTGTGTAATTAAATTCTTGAATGCAGATAGTGAAATGATCATTTGCATTCAGGAAAGACTGAAAAATGTGTACGGTGATGCAACAGTGGATGTCACCACTGTTAGACGATGGACTCGTGGCTGTAACGAAGCTGAAGGGCAAACACCGTTGGCTGGAGCGGAAGCGGCAGGTCGGTGACTCCTGTCATTCCACGCAACATTCAGTCAGTCGATGACATAATTCTTGGTGATCGCTCGCTGATTGCAGAAGAAGTAAGGGAGATAATGCGACACAGATTGTCTGTCACATCTCACCTTCTGCATTCCAGAATTCAATCACACAGCACTGTCTCTTACGAACATCGATGTCGGTCATTTTGCAAACGACAGCTTTTCTGCCTCGTATTCTTGCAGAATGACACTATTGCAGTGCATTGTAGAAGAAGGTTTGAGAAATAGTGCCAAATTCAATTTTTTCACTTGACTAATTTTATTTACTGTAAGTAGAAAAAAGTAGGAGGCATGACTTTTTGACTGAAGAAACGGAGACAAGCACCTTTGCCTGCTCAGCCGAGAGAACAGTTGACACAAGCGCGACACAATGGAGGAAAAGGGGGCGCTCTCCTGTGTATAGCTTTCCCATAATGACTATGTATTGCGCGTAGCCCCAATGATAATCCGAATGCCCCAGGCTGTCCTGGTCGCGAGCCTTAGGGCTTCAATTTTTTGCGGCCATCTTGCGAGGTGAAAAGTTGATACATGTGGTCGGTCTTGTAATGAAAATTGTGAGAAAGGGAAACAAAATTTATTTAAACTTCTTTTCAGGTATTACTACAAGACAACACAGTACTGCAGTACGTAGTTATATAAGTTATAAGAAAATGTATCTATTGTTAAATATAAAGCACATGATTAAGACTTTTTAAAATACACAAAAGAATCCGTAGAATGGAATTTTTTGCATATTTTAACTACAATCTTTTCTTCCGTCACCTGAGTTATGATATCTACGGGATAAGAAGAGATATGACAACCAGCAATATATTGCGAAATGATTGATGAATGACATCCGTTAATTATTTTCTCACCCTGGAGACATACTTTCAGGAATTTGTTTAGAAAATATTTCCGTCAACTAGTGTATTCATTTTTTATATCATACTTCTTCTCATCATTCTTCACTACCTATTATCTGCTGCCGTCTACGCGTATCCTGACAGCCTGTCGAGACAGATGATGTGCGTATCTGACATATCAGGGAAGCGTGCTCTCTCACACTTGCCGGAGTAAATTGGCGTCCATTCTCAGTGCTACGAAGGTATCTGGGAAAAGGCCAAACATGTTTCAAAGACCATTTGGTTACAACATTGCCGCTCATACCCAGAAGTGGATGTCTTTGACCCACACCCTTCTAGGAATCATTATTTGTTCCGAAGGCAAAAACCAATTTTGTGTTTTTTCATTTTGTATAAAGAGATGGAGGCTATGAACTGCACTACACTCTACCTTTAATCTCAAAGGATCTTCAAAGTTATACAAATCTATAAGAAATATTAGGTATGGTATATCCTTTTAATAGTTTTGTCAAGAGTGAAGATGACAAACATGTTTTAAATATAATTATTTTTCATAATAATAATAATAATCGTATATAATGTTCACTGAGATCCGTATGTGGGGTCTATCTGATATTTTAGTATTGCTTAAAGATTATTGGGGAAATGTAAGATTTTTCTGGAGGAAATTATTTTCCTCCACACGGTAAACATTTAAATTTTCAAAGCGCACAACTATTATTGTTGAATTTAGGTTATCGTAAAATTCTACAGATCTGTTGCAAACGGTAAATGTTTTGGGACATACAAATACTAGAATTTAAGAATCTAGAATCATTTCCAGAATCAGAGATATTCGGTGTTTTGAATGTCGAATATCCACAAATAATTATTTGAGCTATAAGATTATTGTTTTCGAATTCGGAGTCTTGCAGGATCGGAGTCATTCGAAGTGTCGAATGTCGCATTTCCGATGTCGCATGTCCAGGACGTATGGATAGGCTATGGCGGATGCAGGGAGGGGACTGCGTGGAGATCGTCTCCCCCATCCCACGGAAATCCAACACTTATTTGCAATTTTATTCAAAGCATTCAAATCAAGTACACGTTGATCACACATCATTTCAAAAAAAAATCTAATATAAATGTACATTTTATTTATTTGGAGCTTCAATTTTAAAAATATTCAATTTCATTTCTGAATATTTGAGATTATTTCAAAATTAATTAATTAAATATCTCTCATTCTCCAAATAACTCTAAATGGTTACTTTTCAAAAAATGCGGATCCCTTTCTATTAAAGAAGGTTTGAATTTTCACATCAGTAATTCCATGCATATATTAGAATAAAATTTCATTTACAGCTTTTTCACTAAACGTACAAAATATTTCATAAATATTTGCATGGAGGAGGTCCAAACAGAAATCCCCCTCACATACACACGAAACACATTGTGCATGGAGAATTCGCACCTCGAGGCTATGGACTAAACTTAATAGTAGACTATACTTCACCATACACCATAGTGACGTCACTACAGGGACGTTGAAGCTCCCGTTTGGATGGCAGCGTCACAACTGACCAAGTGTCAACGGACCCAATGTTTTAATGTGAGGACGCGGGTAGAGGGCTCCTCGGCCGCGCGGTCGCTGACAGTAAAAGCGGGGCTGTGCTTGGACCACCGGGGGTGGGCCACCGCCCGGCCGCGCTCGCGAGCTCGCGCCTGCGGGCGACCCCGGGTGGTCCCCGGCCCATTGAAGCGCCTCCGAAGGCGGCGCGCCGCGGCGGGGCCGTTGCTGGTGCACCGCAGGGACTATTCGCGCACATTAAAAAGCGATGGACGCCAGGAATTTCGTTGTACACTACAGGATGTTGGTGTGTAATGAAATGCTTCTTACTGTATCTGCATCTGTGTGAATCGTTTTTAGAAACCTTGAAAAGTAATTTTATTAAGGCTTCTACAATATGACCACAATCCTTATTGTACGTTTCACGAGGCACGGTGATTTATAACACTCGGATAAAATTTATCTTAGTATTGTTATGTTTTCTGTTTTCGTTTTCTTTTTCGTTTGATTGCAAGTTGTTTGTACGAAAAAAATCACTTAAAGCAATGAGTAATAATTGTTTGCATAATTAATTCTTTGATGTAAAAACAATCCAAGAAATGACATTCGGTTTATTTATAGTAATTTTTATAACCAATTGTTAATTTAATTTTTAATTACATTAATATTAATCTGTGATTATTTAATCGATTAAAGAATTGTAATGAATGAAATATTATCTAAAATTGTCAAGAATGAAACATTTGCATTAATAATCGCCTTATCTCGATCGACATGTGTCAAATAGGCAAATTGAGACATTCATATAAATGAATGTTGTGTACGTAACCAAATATTGCGTTCTTTCGTACGGAAATATCGTTGATAATTCCAACCTAAATTTTGTTCTGAAATGTTATTATGTAAAATACGAAAGGAAATTTATTTGTATAATTCTATTGTATTCTTTTAATTTCGCAACTAATAAACTAAAAACAATGAGGAATTATAATGAACGGACTTCAAAATTTATTCCAAACATGTATTAAATGATTAATGTATTAAATGAGCATATGGTCATGTATCGATAAATAAACAAACACCAACGCTGGCTTTATTTCTAAGGACGCTAAAATGATATTTGTCTAAATACTTATCCTATATGACCTCCCTATTAAATTCGTTTGCTATTCTAGCTAGTCGTCAACTTTATACACACAGCTGGAGAAAATGACAAAAAATGCTATATTATCGTCAATTCCGATTATTGTTTACTTCAACACAAACTTCCTCTTCAGACTACAAATGAACTGACTCCCAAGTGGTATTTAGCAGCGTGGTCATTTAGTTACAGGCCCTCACGGGACCACACGGGACCACACGGGGCCACACGGGGCGACAGCAGTCAACGCGTGTCGTAGGGCAATCGAGTGGCTGGGGCTCGTGCCGCCAGCAGCGCTCTCGGAGTCACGCCCTTCTCACTAAAAATAAAAAAAATAAAGAAGGAAAAGAAAACGGAGCACAAAAGAACATGGGAACTTCTAAATTACATAAGGTAAGGCTCAGAAATGAGGTGTTTTGCCAACTCAACGAAACATTTTAACCGCGGGTAATGAAGTAACTTGTCATCAATTGCTACACTTTTATAGATAATTATTTATTAGTTGCTTTAGTCTTTATTATTAAGTGAAGATCAATTACTTTTTTCTCTATTAAGGTATAGTGTACATTAACAAAAAGTGCTATGGTATTCTATGAAGCTCCGGACGCGCAGAGAGATATAGTAGTAATAAGTGATTCTTAATTTACGTACTTGTTTTAAATGTGGGGATGAACATTTTTGTGCTGCTTTGATAATATCAATAATAATTGTGTACACTTGATTGAGAAAATGTTTAATATGTCTCTTATTATTTAAGATAGATTGGGGTGGAAGCATTACATTGTTACACATTTTTAACGGTAAGGATATTTCCTAGAATATAATTTTATTAACAATTCCTTTAAAATAATGCAAATTATTGTCCAATATATGAAATAAATGATTTTCCCATTAATAAGTTAACACTTGGGTATCATTTTTTTTGACAATTAAAGTACAAATTAGTACTCATCACTGTGCAATTTTATTCTTAATTCTTTAATAGGTAGTAAACTATGACATCATTTTTTTTTCATTTTCAGACAAAAATTAATTTACAAGAATTTTATTCATTCCTGATGATGCGTAAAAATATTATGGGAAACGCTGTGTTCCAGAACATGTGCAACAAAAAATTTTGATTTTTTTTTACTTGTTCAGAAAGAAAAAAAAGAGATAGCCGAGTGTTAAATTATTAAAGTAATTTACATTAAAGTAGCCAATACATGTTTCTAACGTAATCTTATGAAAATTGAAAGCCACAAGACGAGTAAATATTACCACTTTCAAAAACTGGGTGGCCCGAGCGAGCGGATTGCTTCTCTTCCCCCCCCCCTCCTTGCCGCGAGGGTCGCAGTGGGTGTCGCGACGGCCGTAAAAGTCCACGGCCTTAAACCACTTAGGAGGGGGGGGGCTGCGCCCGGGCTAATTTGCTGTTTACTTTACTGAAGCGCCCACCGCGACGCCCTCCACGCGGGAGGCGCCCTCGCATGCTGTCGGAAGCCACCTCCCGACCGCCTACAGTGCAGGCGCCCTCCAGCAGCACAGGTGCCCGCCCGCCGTTAAGTGGCGTTAATCAAGTTGGACCGAGCTGTTCGCCCATTTTACGATGGCCACCGTGGAAATATGAAACGTTCGTCTCTGGAACACCAAGTCCTGATGATTGGTGCTGTTGAAACGTGTCCTGTAGCGAAGGGTCTTCGGGTGATGGTTGCACTCGTATGTTCAGTGGAATGGTTGTTTAGTTTGTGAATGACATAACTTTATCCCATGAAACCGGAATTATGAGAGAGACAGCCAATTCTCTTGGAGAACCATGGAAACTGGTGAAGCGAAAAATTGCTTATCGCTAATGAGGTGTAGAACGATTGCATCACCAAAGGACCTGGTTTGTTAATATGTATTTTAGAATTAATAAATTGTATTTATACTACTGAAAAAAATATTTCGCTGATAGACTTTCATTTTATAAACTCAGGTACGATCCTCATATGCGTAAAAATAGACAGACGTTTCCATCGATGTGAATAACTTATAATAATATATATTATGTAAAATCTAAGAAAAATATTTCAAATGAGTAGTGTTCAAAATTTTCGGACCTCCTCGAGGTATCAAAAATCTTTGTCCGAAAAGTGCTAAAGTCTCACATTTAGGTTTTTCTAAAGATCCATTTGTTTCACTACGAGGTCTCAAATAAATTGAAACGAATAACTCACTTATACTAAACATCTGCAAATATACTCAAATAACGTTAAATATGTTAATTTACTTCTGAGAAAATAAATTCTAATTTCACTAAAATGAAACTAATCATTTAATGTAAATTGCATTTTTCTTAAATTAAAAGATAAATATTACTTTAACTTTTTTCTTGAATAGATGTTACTTACTTTTGAACATTTACATTTCATTTACATTTAAAATGGTCATTAAATATTACAAAATCCTACAAACTTCAAATTTGTATCAAATTTAATCTTCTTGAAAAATATAATTTCTTTAAATGACATTTTAAAAATGACTTATATTTCTTTTCATTTCCTTACTAAACCAAAACAATGAACTGTCACAACGTTCTGAAATATTCAACTGTAAAATATTCTTGGCATTGATGAGTTTATCATAAAAATGTAGATACGAGTTTAAAGTTTCAGAAATATTTCCACAATCCTCACGGATTCTAATAATAGTTCACCAATCTAAGTTTATATATAAAAGCCTAATGACAAGTATCAGTCATGCTTTGCCATACTACCCCATGCGTCTTTTCATCACTCAATGCTACTGAAAATGAGTTTCCGAATCGGCGGCGTCTACAAATGTTTTGTGACCAAAATTTCAGACCTAAAATAATGTTTTTTTAATACATTTATTTATTGTCGCATCAACAATAATGTCGTTAATGATATGTATATAGTTTACATATTTTTACAATATGAAACAATAATATACAACCCGTTGAAAATAGTGATTTTCCCATGTACAGACATTCAGATTTAATTGTTATAATAAATCTGTTAAAAATATTTAATTAAAATATTCTGACTTGCAGTCATTAAAATCAATTAATTATACACAAAATAGTATTTCTTTTTATAAGAAAATACTAATTTTTATATTTATTGAAAGAATGCATATGCTTTAATTCTCGAGCGGCTTTTAATGAGCCGCCAGCACAGACCGCAACCTGCTTGCCTTATGAGGCGTGAATCCTGTCAAATCCTTTCCGAGAACTGCGCTTCTCAGTGTTGGCACTGACTGAGCAGCGCCTCCCGCGTGTCATTGTGCCTCGTACGCGCCAGCGAGCGCGGTGGCGGAGGCGACACGCATAAGTCGTGCTACCGCCTTCGTTTCTACGGGACTTTTTGATGCCCCCTACTGTAAATTCAATGATAGGTGTCAAAGTCAATGATAGGTGTCAAAATAGGGTCAAAGTCGATGAATGAAGTAGCAGATAAAAAATTTATTCCTCATATGAAATTTATGGAAGCCACTTCTTTATTGGATGTGAATATTTTCTCCGATGAATCTTTCTTAGCAGGAATCAACTGTATTCACTTCTCCATTCTCTCGATCCTGCGAGTCTCTCTTCGTATGGTAGTTACTTCCGATGTCTGTAAATCCGTAGGTAAAGCCATGGAGGAACTATATTACAGTTATTCCTTTACTTTAAACCGATATTTTTTCATCCTATCCCTTTCACAGTGTTTGTTCTGCCCTCCGTGGTCAGATTCTAAAAATAATTGTGACTTAGAATGCATCCTAACAATGTTGACTTCCTTTTTGCAATACATCTGCTGCTACTTTATATCTAACAAATGGGTCAAATGTGATTGAAGATAGAACAGACTGAATCATAACTGTAAATGTTTTCCATTCCTGAAATTGAAAAAGTGTCCAAGCGTTGAGTAAATTTATCTGAAGAGAGAACAAGTTCTATTAAGTGAAGTCGTAGGCTTTCACGGCCAGAGGCATGTAAATGATCTTGTCTGTCCGGGTGACGCTGCGTCGAAGGCTATTTTGCCGACGTTTCGACCATCTTGTCGTGGACTTCCTCAGGGCTTGTCGGACGGATCGTGGTCTGCCTCAAGGCTCGGTTGGTCGAAACGTCGGCAACAGTCTTCGAACCGGTGTCACCCGGACAGCCAAGATCACTTACAAAAAATTCTGTTGTTTGAAGTTAAATTTTGAAGAGATTAAAGTGTAAGAGGTAGAAAGAGAGAGGGAGAGAGAACAAAGAAAAAGAATCTTAGATGGCGCAAGTTTGATGATACAAGGAGAAGAAGGAAGAATGGTAGGTGTGAATGAAATGAGAGGACGCTTAGCTGAAAGATAGGAAAGATGATGCGACAACCCTCAAATGTCAAGCGGGGATGCACCGGCTTGAGAAGCGGTATAATCAAGGATAGCGACGAAATATGGTTTCGCAGAACAAAAATCCAGGTATTTTTGTCCCCTTGTTTGATTTATTGATATCAATAATTTTTTTCCATATATTAAATAGCAGTGCAACGACAATTGCAGTATGTCGACAAATGGGTTTTTAGTTACGGAAGATTCAATAAATTTCTTTACATCAGAACTAATATCATTAAATTTCAGAAAACGAATATATTTGCAGTGCAATTATTCTTTCGTTACCCTCACGTTGGGCTATAAAATCATGCATTTTATAATTTCGAAATCTGTTTTTTCACCAGGAAAATGTCTTCTATTTTCGCTTTTCCTTGCATTCTGGGGTAAAACAGAAATCTAAAATCCCGATACATTTAAACAATATATTGATTGATTGGTTGATTTTTTCGTGTTTCCGGGCGCGTCAACTGCTTCGGTCATTAGTCCAGTTAGTGTAGTGCATGTTTACCCCCCGGGAGATGGCGGTGATCTTCCTCCGCTGAATGGCGAGATCCGGCGCCGACCTACCGTCGGCTAGTGGGATTTCCCCCTAACCAGGACTCTCCCACCAGCGGGGCACCGCCCCAGCCGGGACTAGCTCTAAGCTCCCCACCGGTCTCCCGGAATATGTGGTAGTGTAGTGCATGTTAGTGTAAGTGTGTGTGTAAGGGGAGAGGATAGGACAAGGAAGAGAAGGACAGATCGCGCGCGGTCCGTGGCCCGTTTGTAGGGTACTGCTCCGGCATTCGCCTGGTGTTGATCGGAGAAACCACGGAAAACTACCGATCAGAGCAGCCGGCCGCTAGAATTCTCCTCCAGACAGCGACTGAATTCGACCTAGCTGAAAAGCTAGTGTCGAAAATCCTGCCGCCGTGGGGAGTGGGAACCTAGGACCTCCCGGTTAGAGCAGTGACATCAGTTGATGCTGGCTACCGCTCCCGGTAAACAGCTTTCAGTAACTCGCAGTAGCAATATAACGGTATCCTGTGGCTCCCCGGTTGCAAGTCGCCTCGGCCACTGCGTGTCGCGTCGCGTCCGTCTGCAAACGGAGCGCTGCGTCCGCTCGCGGTGATTAGTGTCAAAACAGCGCCCGAGCAGAGTCCCCGCGCCGCCTAATGACGCCGGCACTTTCGCAAAGGTCAACAATTCTGACATGCGCCGCCGACGCGGCTTTCGCGTGGCGAATCGGACACGGCGCTGCACCCAGACCTCAGCGACAGGTGGACGCCAAGGAGCAGCCCGCTCCCGCTTTCTAGCCCACTCCATCGACGAGCGCTGGAACTTGCTTTGCGATTACTCACCACATCGCGAACCTCCTCACCGAGTGGGGAATAATAAATTAAATATCCTGTTTGAGATTTCAAATTGAAAACTTCACAAAATACACATATACAATGCTCATTTTCAAAAGATGAACGACGAAGATATACGACGGTCATAAAATGACACAAAAATGATGTTTTCCGTTAGCTAAAAACTGTTTAAAGACTTTCTTTTGTTGAATTCCAATCGGCTTCGAGAGGACTCTTTAGAAATAAATTGTTTCGAAGTTGATGGAGAAAAGGAACATTTTTCGTTAGCGAACATTTAGAGAAAACGAGATATGTGTACTCAATGTGATACCGGGAATATAATATTAAAAACACGTTAGTCATTTTTATGTACTTAATTTGCTTTTCGTTAAATTATAAAAGTCGACATAATGTCGACCTGGATGGCCGAGGTGGCTAGACCGGTAGCGGTAGCTCAGTGCATCAACTGATGTTACTGCAGCGCCTCTAACCGGGAGGTCCTAGGTTCCCACTCCCCACGGCGGCAGGATTTTCGACACTAGCTTTTCAGCTTTTCAGCTGCAGTCTGGAGGAGAATTCTAGCGGCCGGCTGCTCTGATCGGTAGTTTTCCGTGGTTTCTCCGATCAACACCAGGCGAATGCCGGAGCAGTACCCTACCAAACGGGCCACGGACCGCACGCGTGTCCTTCCTCTTCCTTGCCCTATCCTCTCCCCTTACACACACACTTCCACTAACATGCACTACACTCCCACATATTTCGGGAGATCGGTCGGGAGCTTAGAGCTTGTCCCGGCTGGGGCGGTGCCTCGCTGGTGGGAGAGTCCTGGTTAGGGGGAAGCCCCACTAGCCGACGGTAGGTCGGCGCCGGATCTCGCCATCCAGCGGGAGAAGATCACCGCCATCTCCCGAGAAAAATGTATGTGTGTAATGTAATAAAAAATGTAATGACCGAAGTAGTTGACGCGCCCGGAAACACGAAAAAATCAATCAATCAATCAACCGAGGTGGCTAGAGCCTAGCTAACTCAGCGTCTCGGCCGGAAGTGTCACGGGTTCGAGTCCCGCCTTGTGCATGGTTGTTTGTCCCTTGCCTTTCATGTATGTGTGTTGTCGCGGAAGGCCTTGAGAGACTGTTGACCACAGACCGAGGAGCCCTCAAGTGTGTCTAGTGTAAAGGTTAATGTGCCCCCATGAGGGACACAGTCGGTACCCGGCGCGGGTAATCAAAATCGGCATCCCCTGAAAGCTGGAAAAAGCCCCATGAAAAAAAAAATGGAGACATTGCTTTCAAGATACTGAAACTTTTTTCCAAGACGATAAAAAATAACGTACTTTATTTTTTCGATATCTCTGTGATTTTTAATTGGTTTCGATGGAGTTTAACGTGAAAAAGCGAAGAATCGCCAGAAACGTCCCTATTTACATCTTTTGTTTTCCCTTATTCATAAACTCCCTTAAAAATGTGGAAGGTGTTAGTGCTGCCATAATGATGTAATGCTGTATATCATCATAATGCAGTAATCGAATAACTGCGTCTCTCCGTATGTCACTCACAATTAGACACCTTTCGATCCACCAATCGAGACACTTGAGGTGCCATTCGATGCATCTCTGCCTCCTGGAGGGGAATGATAATTTTTTTCTTGTAACCGTCGAGAATTTTCTAAGGAATTTGTCTGAAAAACTGTTATTGCGTATTCAGGCAATTAAAAAGCATTTTGGTACTTTGTCATTTTGCAAATAATAACTATAAATATTTGCTATAACTATATTATAATAATAATAAAAAAAAAATGGAGACATTGCTTTCAAGATACTGAAACTTTTTTCCAAGACGATAAAAAATAACGTACTTTATTTTTTCGATATCTCTGTGATTTTTAATTGGTTTCGATGGAGTTTAACGTGAAAAAGCGAAGAATCGCCAGAAACGTCCCTATTTACATCTTTTGTTTTCCCTTATTCATAAACTCCCTTAAAAATGTGGAAGGTGTTAGTGCTGCCATAATGATGTAATGCTGTATATCATCATAATGCAGTAATCGAATAACTGCGTCTCTCCGTATGTCACTCACAATTAGACACCTTTCGATCCACCAATCGAGACACTTGAGGTGCCATTCGATGCATCTCTGCCTCCTGGAGGGGAATGATAATTTTTTTCTTGTAACCGTCGAGAATTTTCTAAGGAATTTGTCTGAAAAACTGTTATTGCGTATTCAGGCAATTAAAAAGCATTTTGGTACTTTGTCATTTTGCAAATAATAACTATAAATATTTGCTATAACTATATTATAATAATAATACAAGTAAAACTTTTTACCATGAAAAAATCCGCGGGAGCGCCAAGATAAACTAGATTTAAATATTGTGATTAGAAGAGGTCGTAGAATTAAGTTTTATTTTAATTACAAAATAAGTATGTAATAACTTTCAAAGATGCAAGGAACTTCAAGCAGGGACCATCAACGTGCATGGTAACTGATGGGCTTAATAACTATCTTCTGATCCCTCAAAGAAGCTTAGCAGATTTGTTGAATGCCAAAACAATTATTCAGAATGACAGAGGTGCTAAGAATGTACTTTTTGGTGAGAGGAGGGTTGAAGAGCCTTTCTTGTGCTACCCGGATATGAAATTATGACACTTCCCCCAAAAATATGTCTTTTCTGCTCGTCTCGGTTTTCTTTGGCCTATGTGTAACATCAAAAAGAGGTAGAAACCATATTAGTGTAGATTTTGACGTAACAATCAGGACATTATTATTATTATTATTATTATTATTATTATTATTATTATTATTATTATTATTATTATTATTATTATTATTATAAAGAATCCATTATTGAAAAGAAATGATCAATAATCTATTAAGTTCCTTATAACCAATCATTTCTTGCATTTGATTTCTTCTTGAAACTTCTGAAAATTTGAAACTTCTAGATTTCGGAAAAAATAAAGGAAATTCTCATAATTTATGTTTTTCAAGCTTAAATTCGTTTGATTCGTTTTGGAGTTTAACATATTTTGGTTGTATTGTTTACTTCTGAGTATTTTGGGATATTTTTCTCACAAATAATTAGGCAGTAGTTGAATTTCTTAACATTTACAGAAAACATATAGATGGCTTAGTGTAAAAACATTGTACGTCCACTCATTGTTTTTGATTAATATTATTTTATGATACATCTCGTTCTTATCCTCCTAGTTTAGAAATATTTATGTTCTTATAAAACGGATCATGCTCTTCCCAGAAAAGCACCGGCAAACGGTTTAGCGATACCTCTTTACTTTCAAGCTTGGTTTTCTCGAAACTAGGAAATCCTGGAATACAATAAGCATGCACTAAGACATTGAGATAAAATTCACAATCATTATAGCACTAGGAAATAAAACTGCGCATCCTGTAAAAATGAACAGAAAATTTCTTTTTTTCAATTTAAATTGCACTATTATGTTCAGCAATTTTATGCATTGCAATAGTATTGTAATTCACTACATAATAAACAATATAAAATTTCAAGTAATATTTATTATTATGAAATTTGATTCGTATTTTATTTAATTTTACTCTTGGCAGCAAATATTTTCTTTGGACTCCGAGATTACATGTATTCAAATGAAATTACGAATCTTCCCCTTGAAATTTCGTTTTTGTTACTGCTTCTCAACCTCTGCGACTGAAGGGAGCCAGGAATTACCTTCTGCATTTCTACGACAGAATTAGGCGTGAAATTTGAGTAAATTCACTATTTCCATTTCACTCGAGTCATTGCCCATTCACGCGGCGTCGGTCCCTGAACCTAAAGCAATTTCCACACAACAGCGACCATTGTGTTCCAAAATGACCGGCGGGCGCCCGGTAGTGTACGTCCACACGTGAGAAAGCTTGTGCAACATCGTTAGCAAGCGCACTTTTTTCGGGGCACTGCGCTCTCGTTTTTGTGTGCCCTCCAACTTGCCGTAAACACATCTACCTCCACTTGCACGTCCATCTCCGCCGCCTCCATAACCCCCACCACCACAACTACTACTAAGACTCTTACTACGAGCACCACTATTACTACTAGTACTGTCACCACTATTACCGCCAACGCCTCAATCACTTCCAATACCACCGCCACCTCCGCCACCACCGCCATTATCTCCACCACCGCCATCACCACTATCACCATCACTATCTCCACCACCACCACCATCACCATCACCACCATCACCACCATCACCATAATTAACACCATCACAACCACGACAACCACGATAACCTCCACAACCACCACAATCACCACCTTTTTAACCACCACTACTTCTACTCTCTCCATGTCATGCAGCATCTGTGTATCAACAAATACCATTAGCGTCACCTCATTGGCACTCACATTACCCCTAGAACTAGGACTACTAGCACTTCCACTACCACCCCACCCCATCATCGCTACCATCCCAGCAAACCTCACCTTTCGTCACGACCACGATCATCACCGACATTACCATCACTATTACCAGTACTTCCACTCATATAATTACATCCTACAGCCCCTATCAATCACCATCGACACCAGAAGTCCACGCCTTTGCTGTCACCACTTCTACCGCTATGACCTATGTCATAACAGTCGCATCACCATCACCACCGCCATCATCAAACCCATTTCAATCGCCACTTCATTTTTATTCTAATTTCTGCCTCCGTGATGCCTCCTGTTCTGCGTAACCTGCCGCTCCACGCGGGCGCGGGAGGGGGGGCGTGGGATCCACGGCCGCCGCAAAAACAAGGAAGGGCGTCCGCGGCGCGGAGCGCGTACGGAACGAGGCGAAATTGCGGCCATCTCTCTTCGTCTCGCGAAATAAGCGCCGCTTCGCCCTGTGCGCGCTCGCCGCGCCGCCCCCCGATTCAATTAAGATTCCTCGGACGCTCCCCCCGGCCCCGCCCCCTTGCAGCCGATGCCCCTCGCCACGCACGCGCTGACGCCGCCCGCCGCCGTCCGCAGCCCCCGACACCGCTGCGGCGCCGTCACACTTGGCGCCAATGCCGTCGCCTCTACCGCTTCCTCCATCACTGGCTCTTCCGCGTGTCCTTCTGCCTTTTGGACATCTCCTCTGCTATAGAACGATTTTCCTAAGGATGAGCCAAAGTGACAGTTCGCGAAAACCAGTGAACATCACATGTATTTCAGAGAAGTATCCCTCCGCCGCGACAGCTGTTCAGCCACGCCCCTTCCTAAAGTGCTAATGGCTCCTGGTAAAACATCCCTATGCAGAAGTCTAAGAGTTTCGCTTAAATACTCGTATATGCATTAAGCGAGTTCGGGAAATATTTAAATTTAATTACGTATGGGGAAAATCTCTTAACATGCTCTCACAATCAGTAAAAGAAAACTGCCACAAATGTAAATAGAAAGAAAAATGATTTTAAGCCTGAAACACGTGCACCGGTACGCCTCTCGCATTCAAGTCTCGGTTTTAAAATAAACATAATATTTATCACACAAAAAGTAAATTCAATGTAAGTATTTTATGTAATTTCACGTAATTTTATGTAATGTTCACATAAAGAAAAAAGAATTTTTACAGAAGAGCACATAACACTGCACTTCCTAATTTTAATTATTTCTCGCGGCGCACTATATTTTTGTCGGCATCACAAAAGGAAGCGTCGAAGCCATTTACAAGTTAGCCAACTGGAAACGAACGAATGCGGGAAGGGAGTGTCATGGGCTCAACGGCACGACGACCACAGAACCTTCAGTTGTGTTGCCAGCACTAGCTGTTACTTTGGCTCATCCTTAGGAAAATCGCTTTATAGCAGGGCGGCCCTTACCCAGGCATTGTATGGGGAGGTTGCCGTGTGGGCAAACCGGGTTCCGGCTGGATGCGGGCATCAACCCGTCGGCGTCTTGCGCGTCGGTGGGGGTGAGGATAGAAGTCGAAGAGGCATAGGTGCCTACCCCGGGGACTTGTCCCCCTGATGAAGCAAGGACAATGTGGCGTTGTAGACCACATGGAGTTTCACACATACATACGTACGTACATACATACATACATACATACATACATACATACATACATACATACATACATACATACATAATACATACATACATACATACATACATACATACATACATACATACATACCTCCTCCACTATCTCGATCAATAAATGCGTCAACTCCCCTATCACAATCAAAATAACTACCTTACCCGAAGCTACCACATCGACTTTGGTGAATCTGGGGATCAATTGATGTCACTACAATGTCTCTGACTGGAAGGTTCTAGGATTCGAGTCACGACGACGTCAGGATTTTCGACACTAGCTAGACAGCTGTGCCTTCAGCCGTTGTCTGGAGGAGAATTCTAGCGGCCGACTACTCTTATCGATAATTTTCCGTGGTTTTCTCCACCCACCAAGCCATCACTCCTTCTATCAACACAAGGCGAATGGCCGTAACAGTTCCCTAACAAACGAGCCATGGAGCGCCTGAGATCTTTCCCTTCCTTTTCCTTGTCCTACCCTCACTCCTCACACCACTTACACTCTTACACTTACATGCACTACCATTCATATCGGGAGACCAGTCAGGAGCTTAGAGCTTGTAACGACTGGGGCAAAGCCTCCCTGGTGGAAGACACTTGGGTGGAGGAAATCCCGCAAGGCGACGTGTAGTTTGGCACCGGATCTCATCGTCCAGCGGAGGAAGATCACCGCCAGATCTCGCGATACAAACATGAACTACACTTACTGGACTTAGCACCCGCTGGTCGGTAGTTTTCCGTGATTTCACCGATCAGTACCAGGCGAATGATGGTGCAGAATCTCATCAAGCAGTCCTGGGACCGCGCGTGATATTTTCATCGTTTTTGTCTCTTCTTCTTCCCTCACATTCCTACACTTACATACACTACATTATATATGTTGGGAGATCAGTCAGAAGTTTAGAGCTTGTCCCAGCTGGGGCGGTGCCCGGCTAGGGGAAACACTTGGAGAAAAAGAACACTACATGTAAATCGGCACTGGATATCATGTTCCAGAGAGATAGGGACCAGCGACAACCCGGGAGGCAATATGAATTACGCCAATGGGTGAAATGATCATTGTAGTTGACGGGCCTTGAAACAATGAACAATCAATCAATCAATCAATCATCGACATCATGATTATCAACACTACCTACTTCTTTCTTTTTCGCTGCTATTTTCCTCTATCATCTCCGATCATGTGCATGTTTCTACTTCCCCATGCCCTTGTCATTTTTAATCGCCAAGTCCTTCTGCTCCCTCCTCTTTCGACGTGTTCCTGCCAGACCTTGTTTTCTGCCTAAGGGTTCGTATGTGCTGCAGGGAGCATGTTAGCCAATGTCGATTTGTGACGTCAGCATATTCAGGCTGATTGAACTGTTATGATGAGAAAGCTGAAATGCAGTGTACCGAGACTTCACACAGACTTTCTTGCGCCTTTGTGTATTGTTTCCTACTTCCTAGTCACGAAGGTGGTCTGAAGAAACTTGAATGGGGGTTATATTGATTGTAATTTTCAGCAATTGAACTTGTAATTGCCTTTTCAAAAGGTAATTCATTGAAGAGTCAAGGCAAACTATCCTATCACATTTTATTTATTAATGAAAATAAAATTCTCAGTCCACGTATTTTTTCTGAAGTTAGCTTTTTTTCCTGAAAAATTGCACTCGTATTTGTAATGTAAAATAAAATAAAAATTAAATTAAAACATCATTCTAAAAATCATGGTTTCACAACTACTCAAGAAGTACATGCTCGTAGAGCAATTGATGATTGATATTCGAAGAACATCCTTCAAATATTTTTGTAAAAATATATTCTAAGAAAAATGAATAATTTTAAAGAACGTTATAATGTTTTTCATGTTTTGTAAGTCACCTCTGAATGCCATCGCGATCCTGAAATAAAATTCCCACATTCGTTTCAAGCAGAAAATGCCGTACTTCGGTCAACTTAAATTTAAACGCGAATTGTAACTTGAGAGTTTAGTACACACAAGCTTTTGGTAATGATAGGGACAATAAAAACGTAGGCTTCCGCTGCCAGTCACATCTTGGCTGTCCCGAGAAAGTCGTGTTCTAGGCACTGATGTCACCGTTTCGGTCTCCATTCTGCAACCTGAGGTATTTCGTTCTGATGAAGATTGCAGACGAAACATGGCATTTGGCCTAGGGCGCGACGTTTTCCGGACAGCCAAGTAAATAACGATAGGAATAATTCACCCTTCTTCTGTAGTACACACAATTAGAAGTGGTCTGCCCTAAGGGACCGCAGCAATTTTTACAGACTGAAGAGTATGTATCCAGCTTCTAAAAGAAGGATGAAAATTCTTTTTCGTATTCTAGACGCATCAGAAATGTTCTTTTGGTATTTATTGGGTGTAATTGCATGACATGCATATGTAAATTCCAGAGTCACGGGGTGTGAGTTTAGAACGCACGTAAATCAGGGATTTTTCACTTCCTAATTCTGAAGAAATGGCGAAATAACCGTTATCTTATTGATTCATCTAAATCATGGTTCATTAACACATTGTAACCGATGCAAAAAAGCTTAAGAGATCTCTGATTGTCAAAGTCACGCCAAGTATGAGTCACTAGTAGTACGTATATTAACCATTTAAAACACATTGTAACGCGAAGTAAATTCAGCCACGTACGTAAAAAGAGAAAATGCTTTCAGCCACGTTCGAATATGTATGAAATTGTACATATATATAATGTGTTAAATTTTATCACGACCGTTATTTTTTCCATTTTCCTCTTTACTAAAAGTCTTTTTGTTTGCAAAACAATGAACTGCACGAAATATATTTTATCCTGTTGCTACTACAGTGGCAAACAAGAAAATATTGGCCTGTAAAATGCAAACAATGCACCTATTCTAGTTAAGTAATTGATAATGTATTTAAAATATTCCATACCACCTTTTTATACTTAATAATCATTATGTAAAAAAATAGAGTATGAAGTCTGAACAGGGAATTTCCCTAATCCGTGAAGTGAAGAAGAAGACAAAAAAAATAGTATCTGAGAAAGAAGTAGGCAGTACTAGAAAGTGAACAAACAGTCCACTGTGCAAAACACACAGACCACGCATGCCGCCGTCTGGTGACTTTTACATTAGGTGCGATTCTTGGGTATGTCCGGAAAGGTCAAGCATGATACATCTGTTTGGACGGAGAGTCATGCATTGTGTACAGGATGTAATAGTGGGCGAGGGGGCGAGGTACAGGGGGGGGGACATTGACCGGGGGCGGAAAAGGCCACGTGACGGCTACTGCGCCCCCTGACCGAGGCGTCCTCTCCACCGCCACCCGGAACTGCCGCTTCTCTGCATTGTCCGCCCGCCGCCCACCACCGATTCGCTTGAATCTGCAGCTGAATGGAGGAATTACATCTTATTGTATGATCAACCTAATGAGAACCATGACTCGATTTTATTTATTTAAATGTTTTATTTATTTAAATAGTTTAAGAATGTTCTGTACTGATTGCTTGACGAAACAATTATGTATATAATACGACTAAAAATAATTAAATAGCGTAAAAAAAGAAAGTTCGGTATTTCCCCTCATCTTCAGAACGAAACCAGTTATTTGTTCACTCGTACTGATATATCGGCCAGTGCTGGAAGTAATGAAAATTTCATGGCCTGAATAGCCCTCTTAGTACTTGTGGGTACCCTCTTATGAGTACCCTATTTCTTATTTAAATATAACAGTGTTCTTTCCGGGTTAATTAATAAACTGAAAAGAGTTTGTTTATTCATATTTGCAAACAAACTGCAAACAAAAAATAGTAACAATGAAAGCTCAATCAAACGAGATGATGTTTTCATGATTATTTTCTGTGGTTTTAATCTATACTTTTGTTTTCTGGGAATACTTTAAGTCAGCCTTCACTCAAATTTAATGCAACCGAAAGCCATATGTTTGAACTTGGAAGTGTGGGAAAGTGCGTAGTTTGTTGATGTTCCATTTTTACCGCTCCAGTGCTCATAATGGTCACTTCCTCAATCCTCGCCGTCAAAACCGACATTATTAAGCCTGAGTGCCAATACTTCGCTGTTCATCTGCAAATTCCTCTGATGCCAACTAATTTAGACGCTCCATCATTGTGCTCCAGTGAAGCAGCTACCTGTTCGCGTCTCGTTTACCTTCTTTGAAATGACGAACTGTTAGAGCGGACCGTACTGTTGGCAAGAACGTTAGAGGAAAATACGATCAACAGAATAAAGCCCGCAAGTTCAATACTGACCATTCAAATTAACTATTTCCTTCTAGTTCCTATTTCCCTTTAAATAGCTACTGTAGACTCATATTGTCTATTTTATGTATCGAATTTTATATCAATTTTATGTATTGAATTTTATGTACCCTAGAAATTCAAAATTCCTTACTAGACTGTTGCTAAATTCATGTCACATTAATATTGTACGTGCATACGTGTGGTGTTTCATATAATTTTTACCTAGGTAAACCGATCATTGTGGTCTTTGGGAATCATTTTCATTATGTTTAATGACTTCCTATTTCATAATAAGCGTAAATAAAAACATCCTTTCGTTCTTTTATATATAAAGATTAAAGGAAGCCAAGTAAAGTTCCAGAGGAATGCACAACCGTTTATGGTGTATAAATCGACAAAAAAGTAGTTATCTGAGAGAATGGTTGAGTGTAGACACCCGTCCTCATTTTCGTTACGAAATGATACTACATTTTCCTTTGAATCATTTATTTATGTAAAAATCTAATTTACTCGAATGTATAAAATTGTGTGTATTAATAAACGATAAAAGTTTAAAATGGGGATATCCTAAATAGGCGAATTAACTAAAATCATATAAAATTTCTCCAATTCTTTACCGTTTAACATTTTAGTAGTCCCATTGATCGAATTGCGTGCTATGTGGAACATATTTTCTCAGAATACGTGATAATACACATTCAAAACATGTACGATCACAGAGAAAAATATGAAAAGGATTTTTAAAACACAAAATATATTCTGATGAATGCAAAGATCAATACTTTTAGATCGATACTTTTAAATTGAGATCAATACTTTTTCTATTCGTTAATTACCCATTTGGTTTAAACCTTTCGTTTAAGACCCAACGCTTAAACTACGACATTGAAGACCTAGATCAATAGTGTTTGAGTTTTTGAACGTTTATGGAAGAGAGGCCGGGGTAGCCATGTCGGCCGGAGAGGCACCGGTACGAAGAGGGCCCGTCGGTGGCAGCAGGGATTGTGGAGCGGGGGTGGGGTGGGGTGGGGGTGGGCTTTGGGCACCTTACGCCTCTGCGCCTTCCGCGTCGCCTGCCGCCGCCGCCGCCGCCCCCGCCCCGACTAACGAGCCGCCGATCAGGCGCCGCGCCGTCCGCGGATTGAGTCGTTAGGCTGCATGAGTGGCGCATTCGCCGCGCCCACCGCCCACCGCCCACGGCCCACCAGCGCCCTCGCCACTGTGCAACCGGCACCACCCGCGCCCCTCCCACCTCGGCAGCGCCCACTCGCTCACACCCCCACTGAACTCGTTTACATTCACCTACACACACACTCCCCATTTTATCGCACTTTATCGATCAGCTTTTCATCGTTTTATTGGCCAGATCTATTGATTCTTACTATTATAATCCAGACTTTTCGCCTGTCAGGCCTTCTCATAATTCAATTTTTAGTAATATATCTACGTCTGTTATCTTGTTCATTTTATTGCAATGGTATCTTTGAGCTTAAGAAAACAGACTCAGTAGTAGTTTTAAAATTTTAAAAATACAACTGCGTTTGTTTCACTAAGATAAAAAAACCATTGCAATCAAATTATCATAATTCAGTCTTCGCTCTTCTCTCCCAACCTAAGGAAGTGCAATTTCCCATTGCACTGCAAACGAAACCGTCCTAACCACCTTAAAAATCGTCTTCCCGATTCCGTTATTGTGTCTCCGTGTATCCGTTTGTCTCTCGGCAGCATCTCTTTCTCATAGTTCCACCAACTCACTCTACCCTCTCTGACACCTCATCCCCTCCTTCTTTCGTCGCCGTTTGTCGCCGCCGCGCCGCTCCGTGCCGCCTGCCGCTGCCTTCGCCGCAGGCGAAAAAAAATCAATCGCGTCGCCATTAAGCGCCGCCGATCGTAATGCGATTGCCACAATAGGCGAATGATGAGACCGCGTGACAATCCTGTCCGTGGGTTACCGTTTCATTTGCTCAAATAGCGTCGGCCCGGCGCGGAGAACACAAGAACGGCGCGGCGGGCGCCCGAGGGGGTTGGGCGGAGGGGTCGGACCCCTAGCCCTCACGAGGAAGAGGCAGCGGGCCACGCAAAAATACGTGGGAGTGCGCGCGTGGACGGCTTCTCAGGCGCCCCCGTTCACGCCCAGCCGCCGCCGCCGCCGCCGCCTCGGCTTCTTGTTGCGAGGCCTCGCTGCAAGTGGAGTTGGAGGGGTGCGATCGATGGAATTGTATCGTTGGAGCTGAAGGATTGACAGACGTTTGCGATTGATGGAAGTGGGCGATCGATGGAAGAGCGTGATCGATAGAGTTGTGGGCGATGGAGATGTAGGGGATGTTGGTGTGGGCGATGGAAGATTGAGCGACGGAAGGATAGGTGATGGAAGGATGGGCGATGAAAGGGTGGGCAATGGCAGGGTGGGCGATGGCAGGGTGGGCGATGGCAGGGTGGGCGATGGCAGGGTGGGCGATGGAAGGGTAGGCGATAGAGGTGTAGGGTATGTAGGTATGGACGATTGAAAAGAGACTGATGGAAGGGCGGGCGGTGGAAGGGCAGGCGATGGAAGGGCGGGCGATGGAAGGGCGGGCGATGGAAGGGCGGGCGATAGAAGGGCAGGCGATGGAAGGGCGGGCGATGGAAGGGCGGGCGATGGAAGGGCGGGCGATGGAAGGGCGGGCGATGGAAGGGCGGGCGATGGAAGGGCGGGCGATGGAAGGGCAGGCGATGGAAGGGCGGGCGATGGAAGGGCGGGCGATGGAAGGGTGAGCGATGGCAGGGCGGGCGATGGAAGGGCGGGCGAGCGAGCGGGCGATGAAAGGGCGGGCGGGCGATTGTAAGGTAGGCAATAGATTTGCGAACGATGGAGATACGTAATCGATGAAGGTGCTTGAACATTGGAGGTGCGTGATTAATAGAGGTTCGTGGTCGATGGAGATGTGTGGACGATGGAGACGGACAGCTCTGAGGTAAATGGCTAAGACAGGAATATGTACAATCCAGAAGGCACGTCCCCATTGCAATGGTAATTATAACGACAATATTCGTATCGTCAATGTCTAGGAGCGCGGTGGGGAAAAAAGTTTGCAGAGGCGACGATGACAGCAACGAGCGTTGGTGCAGCGGCGGGGGAGGGTGCAGCGGAGCGCGGTTGTAGGGCTTGTTGGGGAGGGGGCGGGGTGGGGGCTGTGAGCAACGAGTTTTCAATGAGGGAGGCGCCCGAGGAAGCGACGTGACGCGTGATCTGATATCGGATAATAGAAACGTTCGGATTTGTGGAGTGACTGCGCTGTATTTCTAGGTTGGAATTTAGGAGGTCGTTCGTGCAGAAGTTTGGCAGACAAATGACTCGCAACATGGGAAGTCTGACAGGCAAGGAAGCGATGGTGTAATTTTTTAAATAAAAAATCGACATCGTGAACTTCGGTGTGTGTAATATTTTATCTCTAATTTATATAAATTCTTTATTTACTTATTTACCGTGAAAGTAGTAACAATTATCGTGGGAAGTACAATATGCGAAGGAACTTTGGGTTCCGGAATTCCTGTTCTACAATATATAATTAAATTACGAAAAAACATACAAATGTACGGGGTGGACAACTCTTAAGACTTAAAAGACTGAAGTTTTAAACAATTGTGAGTCTAATATTCGTCCTCTTTTTCACCTGACAAGAATAGACTACCTATTTAAGGTTAGAATAAATAACTCTTTAAATGTTTTTCTTCTTTTCTATCTATCGCGAGAGTAAAGTTTTAATGCATTTCGTAAAATGATTTCACGGCTTTGGTTACCATCAAACATTAGTTTCCTCTATTGCACAAGGCCAGTAAAGAAGCACGACCCTTTGTTGAGTGTCACATTATTTTTTCAATTTTTTCTATCAAAATTGTTGTATGCAATTTATAAATTGTAACAGTTTTTTGTACCAGTGCGGGAACCGGAGGGGGGGACATGCCTCCAAAAGGCCTAGAGTTTTTGTTTGTTACCTTCCTTTATTCGGTGTAATTAATTTCAATATTTATGTATGTTAGAATAATGGTATAGTATCTATACCATACAAACATAATTTATAATATAACAACTATTTATTATTTAAAAATATCTCTGATATCTCCCTCAAAAATGATCAGTTGGATCCGCCCCTGGTTTGTGCTGTGAGGACTTTTCAGTTCAGTTATCGCACTAATCATCAGTACAGAAGGCAGTTACAGTGCGCGGTGTTCAGGAGCGGTGTTTGCTCAAAGATCTGTTTTTTTACATCGTATCCTTTCCTTCCAGCTCTTTCCGATCGCGTGGCCAACGATAGACGGTCGGATAATCGATATTGTACTGCATTATAGAACGGCAGATATTAAAGTGTGTATATATATATATATATATATATATATATATATATATATATATATATATATATATATATATATGAGTTGGCAGGGTTTTCAATACTAGCTACATTGTTTGGTCGAATTCAGCCGCTGTCTGGAGAAGAACTCTAGCGTCCGGATGCTTTGATCGGCAGTTTTCCGTGGTTTCTTCGATCAGTGCCAGGCGAATGCCGTAGCAGTACTGGCCAGGGTCCACGCACGATCTTTTCTTCCTCATTCTTGTCCTCACCCCTATAAACACTACACTTTCCTACTCCCGCATATGTCGAGAGGCCAGTTAGGAGCTTAGAGCTTTGTTCCCGGCTTAGTTGCAGCCTTGATAGGATGGTAGGTACCTGGATGGGGAAAACCCAGCAAGGTGACGAGAAGATTAACGTTGGATCTCGCCATCCAGTGGGAGATCACCGCCCCTTCAGCGATAAAACATGCACTTCACTTACAGGACTAATGACCTTAGCTGTTGACACGCCTAGAAACACTAACCAATTAATCGTTATTAAAGAATATCCAAGGATCTCTCGCATTGGCGTCACTGGGAGGGATATCTAGTGATATTGTATTTAACAAACAAAGCATAATATATTGTGATTTTTAAAATATTTAAAATTATGAAGGGAAACAGTATTTAGCCCCAAAGAAAATATTTCCCTAATGAAGATTGAAGAAATTCTTGCTTGTCAAAATATTTAATTTATCGAATGAAATTGACAGATATCCAATATCAGAACCTGCTTTTTTCATTGAAATACTAAATTTCCTTTCTTCTCGTTATGTATTAGAGATTAAGATTTCTATCCTGAACATTAGTGACTAATAATGCTGCTTTGCCGAAGTTTACTAGTAGATTGGATGAAAAAGCAGGAGAAATGTTTCCAGAATCATGACAAATTCCAATTTCCAAGATGAATATCCTTTAGAATTGAAATAAGATAGGTTGAAATGAAATGCTAACATGAATAAAATATATTCAATGTGTGTTTAGTCACAAAGTTGTTGGCAGTAGTATTGTTTGTTTAAATTTATGTTCTTTGCCATTCTCTGTGAATACTGAATTTTCGACTAAGTACTTGTGTTTGCAATAGATTAACATTATAATGTTTTGTGGGAAACAGATTTTGATGAGTCTAATGGAATGAATTCATTCCACATACTCTCTCAAAGACTTATTTATTTCTTAACGTTGTGGAATGAATTAGGCAATGATATGAACATTTTGATGGAAAAGGACTACAGTATTTTGTATTCATTCGTAACATCATATTGCCATCACACATTGTTACGTATATACTTTTAAACTTCACTATACTCAAGTTATTTATAAAATAAGTTTGCATTCATTCATAGAAAAGCATTTTTCTACTTTTTGATGTTCAGCGTTTTAAACCAATTATTTTCATATTAACGATATTTCGGTTTGTAGCGCATTCAAGCCAAATCGAATACGAGATTTTGAATCCACGCTGTCTTGTTAGGAGCGAAATTTGATAATACGACAACCATCATATTCGCGTCAAACTCATTCTTCGATTTTCGTAAAATTCGCATGTCATGAGCCACTGCAAGCATGTTCCATTTCAAATCACCTCAAATTATATTCGTGGTGTACAATTGTACTTTACGCGTATGCCTAAAATTCCCTAAACAATCATTAGCCAAGAAAGGGTACGTCACTGCCGTTCGTATTCAACTTAGGGAAAGAAACCTTCCAATGAATCACTGAGAGTTGCTTATCTGGAAGTTACTGTTCGGACATCGCTATGAAAGATTTGAAATTTCGATATTGAAAATTTCTCTTGCTCACGACCAATTTTATTGAAACCGTTAAAAAAGTGTCTTTACGTGTCACTGATGCAATGTTAATTGGTAATTGGCCCAAAATATTGTTTCATGAAATAATAACAACAACAACAATAACAACAGATATAGTGACCTAATATGGTGCTTTTGGATAAGTATAACAAGAAAACATGGTTTATCGATATTGCAGTTGTCGATACTGGAAACCTCACGATAGCATACGAAAACAAAATTCAGAAATTCAGGGATCTAGCACGAGTTGTGAAGAAACAGTGGTGCTTCTTGGAAGTGGAAACAATACTAACTGTACCGTAACAAGCGTGATTACGGCAAACTAGGAAAACTGAACATCGACACGGCCATCATTATCAACTTTCAGAAGGCAGTTATACTGAGCACATACTCATTAGTCAGAAGATTTCTGGGAGATAATGTGGGTTTTGAAATTCTAAATTATAGAAACTTTGATTTGATAATAAGTACTTAAATTTGTAAAGCTTAATTTGTAAATATGTTTGGTGTTGATGTTTTTCATTTACTATTGTATAATTGTGTAATTATCAGGCAAGTTGTCATGCTTTGATAGAAATATCTGTATGCCACTTGAGAAATGTACAAGAAAGCTGTGAGAAAATATAATAATAATAATAATAATAATAATAACAATAATAATAATAATAATAATAATAATAATAATAATAATAATAATAATAATAATAATAATAATAATAATAATAATAATAATAATAATGTGTGCCAGTTCCCACAAACATTTTTACTTTTCCTTCCAATTCTACAGTATAAATCTCAACCATTCAATCGCGAATTTTAAGTCGTAAAACCCATGTTTAAGATTATTTTGTGTTGTAGATTCGCACACACGGCAGGATAACGTTTATTAGTGCTGTTCCTAGAAACGGTTAAGATTGATGCTGGTGGCGATGAGATAAACGCAATTTTGTCCCCGAAAATTTGGACATATGATTGTCTTTCTGCATGTTGTATGTATGTACCTGTCCATGTATGTAGTACGTATGAACGAATTTATTAATGTATGCAAGTATTGATAATATGAGTATGTAAGCATGTATGTATGTATGTATGTATGTATGTATGTATGTATGTATGTATGTATGTATGTATGTTTGTATGTATGTATGTATGTATGTATGTATGTATGTATGTATGTATGTATGTATGTATGTATGTATGTATGGATGGATGGATGGATGGAAGTAT